>JAULAV010008189.1:0-85396 GCA_030789695.1 Scilla litardierei | reverse complement strand
GTTATGTGATATAACATGAGATTTATTGTGTGTATTATGTGTAGCATGTAGATCATGTGAGGCGTGAGATGCGTTATTGTATCTAACATTTTTTCCCATACATGAAAGCATACTTTTTAACATTGGCATGCACAACATTTACATTTCTACCCATATCTTTAGATGTAGAAGCTTGAGCATGAGTAAATTTATTAACAACATTTCTAGGAGTATAAGAACAAGAAGAAGTAGAACTACTCTTGATACAATCAAATTTTGCAATTAATTCTTCATGCATATACGACTAGAAGCAATAATATTTTCAAGTGAATCTATCTTATCATTTAGACAGAAAACATACAAAGCATGTTCATTTTTCAATAAATTATTATCAATCAATAATGCATCATATTTTGCCTTTAAGGAATTATGATCATGTAATGAAATATTACTACGATCAATTTTCAAAGCATTATAATCATCCAGCAAACTATCATGTTTCTTATATAAGTCATCATGGTCATTATGCAAAGCTTTGTACTTATTATTTAAACTTTTGTATTTCTTATTCAATCTCTCAAATTCTCTATATAAATTTTCATATGCACTAGCAATGTCAAAATCATCTTCATCGTCAGAACTAGATTCACATACATTTTCCTGATTGTCTTGACAGGCCATCATGCACATATGATTTTTGGATTGCTCTTCCTCTTCTTCGTTGGTGTTGATGGTGTCAAAAGTCCATTCATCTTCAACAATCTCCTTTTCATACTTTTCATCATCGGATTTGATTGTCTCTATGGGTGTTTGAATTTCTTTTGACTTTGATCTGAATCTCTCATCCAATAAGTTGAGGATTTGGTGTGCAGTTCCAGCCCTTTCTACAAGATCTAACATTTTATTAGTTAAACCGATATAAAGTAAATGCATTACCTTTATGTTTCTGAAGTAGGCTTCTTCTTGATCCGGATTCCATTGATTTTGAGGAGTGGTTGGAATCTCATATCGTTCACCGAGAGATCTTGAGTAGCTTAGATCTTGTGCTTCCAAGAAGATCTCCATTCTCCTTCTCCTTTGGGAATAAAAGTTACCGTCAAAGATTGGAGGAGTATGAGTGTTGTAGACGTTTGTTGATGCCATCATTTTGACCTTGCTTTGATACCAAGTGTTGGATCCTGTGGATGGCAAACAACACTAGAAGGGGGGGTTGAATAGTGTTGTGTATATAGTAAACTTTTTCGCTAGTTGATGTTAACACAAATAAAGTCCTTCTAATGTTGCCTAAGAAACCAAGTAGAGCGACCTACGCTTGGTTCTTAATCAACAAAATAATCTTAAAATACACAGAGCAATTCCACAGCAGGTAGTCGACTCCCTATGAACAGTAGTCGACTCCCAGAGTATATGTGAGAATAGATAAGATTGCAAATATGAATTACAGCGAATAGAGATAAATTAATCTTTGATGTAGATAGATGACACTTTAACCGATAGAAAAGTAAGTGCAAAAATAAACAAGCACAGATCAACAATCGCAAACAAAAAGGATTTTTATCCTGGTTCCCTGCAACCCGGGTACGTCCAGTCCCCGACCAATCCGGTACGAGATTTTCACTATCTGCCTTGGCAAATACAAGTACCTAGTCTCAACCAGGATTTCCAACCACAACACCTAGACTTGTCTAGGATTTACTCTTGCCTCACAACCCGAGGACTTTGCAACTGGCAACAACTAGACTTGTCTAGTGTTCCAACAATCAACACAATGAGAATTTATCCAATACACCACAAAAAATGATGGAGATTGGTTTATACACCCGATTCTATAGCCAATCAAAGTTTAGACAAATTTGTGTAGTGGATTGATAGAATGATAGTCTAGATCACACAAAGATACGAGAGAAGTTCTTTGTGATATAGATCTTTTCAAAAATCCTTTAAATAAAATAAAGAGAATAATAGTAAGGATTTTGAAAACGTTTTAGCCAATAAAAATAAGAGTATGATCTTCAAAAGAATTTATAAAAGAATATTGCAAGATCAAATAAAATCAAATTGGCTAGAGAGAAAATGAGAGCTTTGAATTCAAGAGAGTTTTCACAAGAGATTGATTTTCAATGTTGTGTTTTTCATCAAAGAATTTAGCTCTATTTATAGGGAAAAACTGAGATTTGAATTTCAAATTTCGTTTGACTTTTGTCCCAAAAATTACGGAGTAAATTGCTCAAAGGATTTCAAAATTCAAATTCAAAAACGTCTGAAATTTACAGCTGGTAGTCGACTCCCTCATATAGGTAGTCGACTCCCAGAGAGTTCCAGGAGTTCTTGATCTCTGACAGGTAGTCGACTCCCTACTTTTGGTAGTCGACTCCCAGAGGAGTTTTTCCTGCTGCTCTTCTAGTCAGACGAGTAGTTAACTCCAGGGTGCGTGGAGTTTCACTACGAAAATTATGGAGTGACTAGAAAAAAAGCTCTCGAAAATATTTTGAAAAGTATTTTCGAAATTGTTTCTATGTGTGTGTTTTTGTCTATTTGATATGGCTTTAACAAATACCCTAAAAGACACGACACACTCACTATGGACTCAGAACATGTCTTCGGAAGTTTGATCAATTTGGTGAAGCGAAAGCGAGCTTCTCTTTGTGCTTTTTGTTCTGTTTGAGCTTGAGCTTCATCACTTGAATTTAGTCATGTTCGTCTTTGTGTTGGAGCGTTGAAGTGTGCTTCTTTGAGTATAAGTAGAGCTTCGCAAATTCTGCACACTTGAGTGTAGTGTAGTTAGTACATCAAGCTTTCATTTGGTGTGCTCATCATCAAAATTACTTGGAGTGGAATTCAATTTCCATCAATTTTGACATGTAATGATTAGTTCATTGGTATTATGATCATTAAAACTTAATTTGAGTTATTATTTCATAACATAAATTGGTACACGTGGCTAAAAATTTCCATAGTCATGTTTATTGCATTTTTCTGCCATGTTTGGCTTAGATCTCAGTCTATTGATATTATTTGTTGATATATGTCATTGTGATGATATTGATTCTACCATTATGTCTTTAATCATGTTCATGTCATATGTCATGCCCTTGCTCAAGGATAGTCTACCACATTATGCTTAATGTTATAAATTTTGTGATACCTGAGCTTGTTTGTGTACATGACACTATTTGATCACTTGTTTTTCTTTCACAAGTGATGTCATGATTTTTGCATTGTTATCCATATTGTGTTATCATGTTTATTGTTGGTAGGTACTGCTAATTATGCTATTGTCTATTTTCTAACACTGCTCACACGTTTGTTTACAATTAGTTTCTATTGTAATTCTCACATTATGCTTATTGCTTATTTATTTGTGATAATTGAGGGTGGTTGAGTTGTTGTTGGATATTTGCTCTTGTAATTGATATCTTTATTTTGATATCTTGTTACAATTGGTAGCTTTTATAGTTTACATTAGATATACCTTTATGTTTTCCACTCTATTTTTGCATTTGTTGTTTCTATGCCCACATGCCTTTTGGATAATACCAAAGGGGGAGAGAGATAAACTAAGGATGTGCTTTGTGCTAATTAAATGTTGAGTGTTAAACAATAACTTGAATCATATGAATTTATGTATGATTGATCATGTATATGATTCAGGGTGAGCATTGGTGATTACCTTGGTCTATATTGATTACATTTGGTATCTGTTGGTAAGCATGCTCATGTTTATGATGTGTATCACATATATGATTTGTATTGTGTATGCATATCATTTTTGGTCATTCATGCGATATATACACAACCTCATGTGATACACACACTATTAACTTCTTAATGATGCTATTGATTATTGATATTAACTTAATTGGCATCATTGTAGAGGGAGTAAGTATATTTAATGCACAATTATTTATTTTTTTATATTTGGTTTGTCATCATCAAAAAGGGGGAGAATGTTGAGTATTGGACTCTCCACCTTGGTTTTGATGATGATCAAATATAAATCATCGTGATTAACCCATGTGATTGCAGTTAACTAAAGAGTCACCTATTAGATCCAAGAAGATTAAAAGTGACTACACGTGTTGATTCAAGTGGAGAACTTGGTAGATCAATAAAGGTGAAACATTGGCTTGAAGAACTCAAAAACTACATCAAATCTCAAACTAATGGCTTCAACAAATGAATGGAGATTCAATCCAAAGAGAAGAAATAAATGGATGATTCAAAAGCTTCAAAGAACATCTTAAGGATCAAAGACTAGATGACGTTGGAGACATTCAAGACATACAACTAAAAGACTCAAGACCATGAAGAAGTAAGGATATTCATTGTAATCTTTAGTATTAACTGGTTTGTGAGTCTTAGAATGTTAAGCCTTGAATTAGAACTAATTAGAGGCACCTACACTACCTATACACATTATTAGTATAGCATCTAGTTGACCTCATATGCTTCTAGGCTTTCAAAACTTGAACATGAACTTTTGACTCAAAACAAGGGCCTGATGAAGGATCACTAATCGACTGGTGTGCTCACCAGAGGTATGGTTACCCTTCAGCAGTCGCCTGTTTTTAAAGAGAGCCCAAATTTGTTTGAAGCTGTATTATGTTTTTCTGACCAGTCTGCCTTCAAACTGATGCCAATTTTTCTATAGTTAGAATTTTCATCCAATCCACTTGTAGTAGTTATCTATCTTACTAAGCTTTCCAACCCAACTTGAATCACTCCAATCGGAGATGTATAGTTCAAGTTATGACTGTTTTCGTGAGCCGATATCAGATTTCATGCACTTATCAGTCAGATTCAAAGTCCTATCATTTTTTCTGTAGTTGAAATTTTGTTTCCATTCATGCTCATTTGAAAGAAAATTTTGTTAGCTTTCTAACCCAACTTGAATCACTCCAATTGGATATCTGTAGTGACAGATATGGATGTTTTAGTGATCAGCTATACTGAAAATCTGCAGAATATGCCCATCGAACAGCTGCCTGTTGTAGGTTCGACAGGCGCCTGCCCAGGTGGACAGTCAACTGGTCATCCTTCTACAGTCAACTGGTCATCCTCTATCTTGCCATTGTTTTTTAGTTTATAGCCGTTGGCTATAGTGGACCAAGCGACTGTCCACTCTTCTGCAGGCGACTGTCCGAGTCGTTTTCAACCCATCTCTAGCCGTTGGAAGATTAGTTTGTGGGTCTTTTTTGCTTGGGGTTTTGGGTTTCCCTTGAGCTAATATAAATAGGAGATAGGGTGAATATGTGAGAACTCTTGATCCCTTAAGAAAACATTTCAAGTCTCATTTCAAGCCTCTTTCTCTTCTTAAGTGCTCTCTAATTCTCTCTTACCCTCAATGCTCTACAGCACACATCTAAGCCAGATTTGCTTTCATCTTGGGCAAGCATCTCAAGGGATATCTCCTTCCTCATTCAGCACTTCACACACACACACACTCTCTCTCTCTCTCTCTCTCCTCTCTCTCTCTCTCTCTCTCTAGCCTTCACAAGTAAGTTCTTACACACACACACACACACACACACACACACACACACACTATAGCCTTCACAAGTAAGTTCTTATTCAAGGTATAGTGAGTGTATTTCAAGTTGTATATTTCATTCTCAAATACTTCTATTTTGTTAAGTACTCACGGTTGATGAGAGGGTTGGCTTGATCCCAAGTTGTGGGAGTCAAGCAAAGGATTTGCTCTCGATTTGTGAGAGCGTGCTTAGTTCCAAGTTGTGGGATTAAGGTATTTGCATGTTCCCGAGTTGTGGGATACACAAACATCGATTGTAGGTCGATTGCACTTGTTGGATTTCCACGAGTGGGCTAAATGGAAGCACTAGTGGTATTTGCTAGAGTATCCAAGTGTGATCCCGGGTGTTACTGGATCCCTAGTGGTATTTACTAGAGTATCCGAGTGTGATCCCGGGTGTTGCTGGATCCCTAGTGGTATTTACTAGAGTATCCGAGTGTGATCCCGGGTGTTGCTGGATCCCTAGTGGTATTTGCTAGAGTATCCAAGTGTGATCCCAGGTGTTGCTGGATTAGGGCACCGGTAATAAGTCGGGTTTGACTTGGGTGGCACCGAATCAGTATACATTGCATGTTTGCATTGCATTATGCATTGTGTTGTTGATCATTTCTTTAATTCTGTATTTGTTGGTTAATTAGGGTTTTATTTCGTGAAAATTCCTTATAATTCTACAAAACACTATTCGCCCTAGTGTTTCTTCCTCATGGCACAGGGTCCTTACAAATACGTCGTTCTTCGCACGATGCTTTCGGTAGCGTACATTGCCAAAGATCACGAATGATGAAGCTCGTCTCTCGGTCTTCCACGCCTCCAGCCTATCCTCTGGTAGGGCTCCGATCTTCAGGTAGGCGACAATCGAGTTCATCCACGATCGCTCTTGGTCGACGAACATAGTTTACCCTCCTCAATGCTGGGCAGCAATAAGTTCTCAATGTAGATGGCTTTCCCAAATTCTACCGCAGAAGATGAAGCCAGCTTTGAGAGGGCGTCGGCGCTGAGATTGTTCGACCTCGACAGATGTTGGACCGTCGCTCTTCTAAATTTAAGGAGTTCGGCCCGGGCGCATTTCATGTATCGCTTCATCAGTTCCTCCCTTGCCTCGAAGCTTCCTTCAATTTGCTAGACGACCAGCCTTGAATCGTTGATCAACAGCACATTCTCGCTCCAAGTACCCAGCTTTAGGTCATTGAGGGCGGCCTCGTACTCTGCCACATTGTTGGTTGCCGAGAATGTGAAGCAGAGCGTGTACTCCGATAGGCTCCCCTCCGGAGTCTTTATTACAATGCCAGCTTTGCTCCCCGATGCTGTGGTCGATCCATCAACGTGGACGACCTACTGCTCGCTGTCGGACTGGGTGAAAGTGGAGGGAGGACTTTTGACGGCGAGCTGCTGGGGTGCCACACCTAGGCGACCATAGGGAGTGGCCTCGCCATTCTCTCCCATGGTGCACTCTGCCATGAAGTTCGCTAGTGCTTGCCCATTGATCGCTGCCCTTGGTTTGTAGATAATGTCGAGCTTGCTGAGCTCGACACTCTAATTCAGCATGCAGCCTGATCGCTCTAGCCTCCTCAAGTTCTTTTCTAGTGGCGAATTTGTGTAAACGACGATAGTGTGAGCCTGGAAGTAGGGCCATAGCTTCCTTGCCATTAGAACCAGTAAGCAATCTTCTCGATGGGGTCATAGCAGGTCTCCGCATCTCGGAGCACCCGGCTGTCATAATAGACCGGTCTCTGGATGCCCCCATCCTCCTTCAACAGGACAAATCTTATAGATTCCTCAATTGTGGTGAGGTAGAGGCCGAGCTACTCTACTTCTTCGGGCTTTACGAGCAGCGGCAGGATTTGCAGGAAGGCCTTCAGCTCGCCGAAAGCTTTTGCACAGTAGTCATCGCACTCCACCACTTCCTTATACTCCCTTCTTCTCAGCGAGGGCTTTTCAGAGAATCTTGAAGAATGGGAGTGACCTCTCCGCAGACTTCGACAGGAATCTTCCTAGCGTGATGATCCGTCCATTTAGCCTATGCATGTCTCGGATCATCCTTGGCTCCGTCATATTGGCGAGGGGGCGATCTTGTCAGGGTTGGCCTCAATTCCTCGCTTGGTGATCATGAAGCCAAGGAACTTCCCTGACTCGATGCCGAATATGCACTTGGCTGGGTTGAGCCCAGGTTGTAGTGCCGCACCTTTTGGAATGTCTCCTCCAGATCGGCGAGATGATCCTCAGCCCTCTTTGACTTCACCAACATGTCGTCGATGTAGACCTCTAGATTCTTGTCGACCTGTGGATGGAAGATTTTGTCGACCATCTGTTGGTAGGTCGCTCCGGTGTTCTTTAGTCTGAACGGTATTTTGGTGTAGCAAAATGCCCCCCGGTCTGTGATGAACGCCATCTTATCCTCATCATGGGTGGTCATCTATATTTGGTTGTAGCATGAAATGGCATCAATAAAAGTTAGGAGTTCATACCCTGAGGCATTATCCACCAGATGGTCGATCCTTGGCAGTGGGAAGTTATCCTTTGGGCAGACTTTGTCGAGGTCAGTGAAGTCCACACACATTCACCGCCATTGGCAGCTGGGTTTCTTCACCATCCCCACATTGGTGAGCCAGTCAAGATAGCTCATCTTTCTAATGAATCCGGCTTTAAAGAGCTGTTCCACCTCTTCACCTGCTGCCTACGCTTTCTCTCCCCCAGCGCTCCACTTCTTCTGTCAAACCGGGCAGGCTTCATAGTCGATGTGCAGCTCATGGACAATCAACACTTTATCGACTCCAGGCATGTCTGAGCGCAACCATGCGAAGATGCCAGCATTTACCCTGAAGAGGTAGGGCTGTTGACAAACAGAACGTTCGACGAACTACTCGTGAACAAGCTCGGTACATGTTCGTTTACGTTCGTTCAGGAAGCTTAATGAACAAGCTTGAACATATTTTTAGAGCTCAGTTAGTAAACGAACAGAGCTTGAACATAACTATGTTCGTTCATTTATGTTCATGAATAAGCTCGTTAAGTGTTCGTGAACAAGCTCGTGAACAAGCTCGCTAAGTGTTCATGAACAAGCTCGTTAAGTGTTCATGAACACCTCGTTAAGTGATGTTCGTGAACAAGCTTGTTAAGTGACGTTCGTGAATAAGCTCGTTAAGTGTTTGTGAACAAGGGCTTGAGTGAATTAAAATTAAAATTAAACACTCACCTCCTCAAATTGAATTAAACACATCAACCTCTTCAACTTCCCAGCTTCCCACTCCTAGACTCCCAGGCTCCCAGCTCTGTTTTGGTCCATTGCCATTGTTCATTCGTTTGTTTGCAAATCTGTTCATGA
Organism: Scilla litardierei; assembly: GCA_030789695.1. NCBI lineage: Eukaryota > Viridiplantae > Streptophyta > Magnoliopsida > Asparagales > Asparagaceae > Scilla > Scilla litardierei. The sequence continues at coordinate 76,565 of JAULAV010008189.1, read as the reverse complement.
ACAAGATTGATTGTGTGTTCGTTAACACGTTCCCGAACATGTTCACGAACAAGCTCGATAAGTCGAACAGAACGTTCGTTCGGTAAGCTCGGTTTACGTTCGTTTATGTTCATTTACATTCGTTCGGTAAGCTTAACAAACAAGCTTGAACATGTTTTTAGAGCTCGGTTAGTAAATGAACAGAGCTTGAACATGGATTTTGTTCATGAACAAAACCAGGCACACTGTTCAAGCTCGTTCAAGCTCGTTCGTCAACAGCCCTATGAAGAGGTTGATCAGCCCTGCCCTCAGCTTCACAGTTAACTTCGTGTCGATCGGTACAGTTTTGTCCACCTCCTCTGTTAGTAGCACCTCCTCTATGCCCTCCAGCGGGGTTGGTTGCTGATATTCCAAGTCCTCCCGGTCGTCAAGGAGTTCAACCGATAGGGCTTGCTAGGATTGCTTATGCTTGGTAGAGCCGACGTAGCATCTTCGCGGGAGTCGCTGGCTTCCTCGCACTTGTCCAACCCCATAGGGATTCTGGAACTTTATCATCTGGTGCAGCAGCACGGGGAGAGCTTTGACAGTGTTCATGTAAGGCCGCCCTATGATGCTGTTGTACGCCGAGGGGATGTGAACGATGCCGAATTACGTCATTTGCATAACAATCCTTGGCCTCTCCCCCAGGGTGACAGGCAGATCGATCATTTTGACAATGGTCAACGAATGTCCAGTGAAGCCGATAATTAGGCCCAAGCATGGTTTCAAGTCTACCTCGCACAGTCCCATCTTCTGGACAAAAATAGTATGTCGCACGATCTGTCGGTGTCAACCAAGAGCCTACTCACAATTGTCGGCCCGATGAGTGCTTCGATGACGATGGCCTCATCATGTGGTAGCTCGACCCTCTCCAGGTCGGCGTCGAAGAAGGAGATGGGGGTGGAGCTACACTTCTTCACTTTGCCCCTTCATCAGTGCTCGCCATCATGACCTGCCTCACATAATTCTTCCTCTATGATACCGAGGTTTTGCCCGAGGCCGGTCCACCACATATCATATCTATGCACATGATTGGACCAGTGATAGGATGGGCGGTTAATTCGGTGTTTTGGGCCTGGGCCTGCTGGACAGGTTCCACTGGAGTTTGCCCTTCTTGGCTCTGGCCCTCTTGATCGATGAACCACTGAAGATGGCCACCCTGGATTAGCCATACTATGTCCTTTTTTAGAGCAAAGAAATTGTCGGTGTCGTGACCGTGGTCGTGGTGGTACAGACAGTACTTCTGCGCATTGCGTGCGTTCGGATTTTTCCTCATCTCCGGGGGTGCATCTTTGAGAAGTCTACCTATCTTGGCTGATGCCATCACTTTGGCCAGCGGGGCATTGAGACTGTATAATGTGCCTCCTCTAACGCTCTTTCAGGTCCGTTCCTCGGGGCGGGGTTCCTTGGAGCGAGGACCCCCTCAGAGGTCCGGGGCGATCATGCCCTTGCGGGCCTCCCTGGTCATGCCCTCGGGGGCGATCTTGATCTCGCCCTCGGGGCGGTCATCATACCTCAGCCTAGGTGGAGGCAAAGGTTCAGCTCGGGGTCGCTTGGTGGCGGTAACTACTTTCTTTGCCCCAACAACTCCTCACTGAGCATGAACTTGTCCGCTCTGGAGAAGAGAGCGTCGAGGTCCATTGGCGGGTCGTGGAGTAAGGATTTGTGTAGACTGTAATTAGTGAGCCCCTTCTTGAAGGCTGCCATGGTAAGCTCGTCTCTGCCGCTCATCACGCTTAGACGCTCTTCATTGAAGCACCACTGGAACCTTCGGAGTGTCTCCCCTTCCTCTTGGACTATCATAAACAGATAGTCATGGGCCCTCTTCCTTCTTCGCCCTGCTCGAAACTGCATTCGAAACTTGTGGTATAGATCGCCAAAGGAGTCAATCGATCTATCTGATAAGTTGTTGTACCACTCCACGGTAGACTTCTTCAGAGTCATCAAGAAGGCATGGCAAAGGAGCTTATCGTCTGCTCCTTAGATCTCCATCACCCCCCATAGCGTTGCACGTGTTCGAGTAGATCGCCCAAGTCGTCGTACAATTCCAGCTGGGGGTAGCTTGAACCTACGCGGTATCAGGGTTGAGATCACCCTTCATGTCAGCAGGTTGGCTTCTTTGAGATGTTGGGGAGGTGTTGGTGACCTTCGTGCAACGTCCTGACCGCCCCGGAGCTCTTGCTTGTGTTTGAAACCCCCAGATGAGCCACCTCCATGTTTAGGAGAGTCCCTTCTATGTGCCTTGGGGATTGGGCTTCACTTGCAGCTATGCCCCCGTCGATCATTGCACCTAGGAGAGAGGCGCTCAATCCTAGGGGGGGCTTCGGCCTTGATGGGAGCACCCTTTGTGCCTTAGGCTTGGCGATCTTCTGCGATGGCGGCTCTCCATAACTTGATCTTGTGGGATGTGCTCCAACACTATCTCAATCGATGCATAGGGGATCCCAAGCTCCCTTGCTGGATCCTCTCCCTTGCAGCGAAAATGTAACGTCATTAGACCACTGCTTCTTCATCAAGCCTTCTTTGAATCGCGGCCTCCTCCTCGTCGAACCATCTCTGCCTAGCAGCCGCCTCGTCATCATCGAGATGCCTTTGTAGAGCGCTAGCTCCTCTTCATCGAAGCACCTCCTCCGAGCAGCTGCTTCTTCGTCGAACTCGAGGAGAAGGTTTTGCCTCACGTTGAGAGGTCTGGAGGGGCCTAATGTTAGAGGCCACCCCGCAGATTTCGCCACAGCCATGTCCTTCATCACTTTGTCAAAGATATCAAAGCTTTGATAGATGCCATGGGCTGCATCCTCGATGGTAGCATCTATGCCCAAGGGCACATCTCTCGAGGGGGACCTCCTAAGAGAGGGGGGCTCCTCGAGCATTGGCTGTTTACCGCTACGATGACTGCGGTGACTTTGTGTGGGGTCTATCATGGATGTAACCAATATTCCCACAAACGGTGCCAACTGTTGCGGGGTAAAATCCGCTAACACTGAATTTAATGGGAATCATGGTTACAATGATTACAAGTTTTGGAGTGAAGACGAGGTTAATCCCGATTGGAAGACCCTTTGTAGATGGAAATCACAGGGTCGCCCGTCAATCGGGATTAGGTCGCCAGTCTAGTGGAGTAGTTCGACGTGGGTCGCTTTGACCGCCGGTAGCTGGGACGAACTTCCTGCAAGAGGAGCAACTCATCAGAAAGGCTCAGTTGGCTGTCAACCGAGAGTCTCTCCGATACTTAAGTCAGTTGGTGACTGCTTGGAGAATGTCGGACATGTATGGCAATCGTAGAGGCAGATTGGCACTTGCATGTCAAACTAATGTGGAAGGTCGAATATGCATGGAAAACTAATGTGGCAGGCACGAATATGTGGAGGATATTCGACCTTGAATATAAATATATGTGTTAGGATTTCTTACAGATTAGCCAGCCTCTTTCTTGTTGGAGGTGAGGGTGTATTTATAGGCTGTTGGAGACAGTTTCTTTAGCTGAGCCGACGGTGTCAGGGTGTCAGGGGTTTGGCCGAGGATGTCAGGGCCAAAAGTGTCAGGCATGCTTTTATCAGAGCCGTAAATGTCAGGCATACTTTTGTCAGGCTGTCTGGCGACAAAACGGCCATGTGCACTTTCGGCAGGCTGTCAGACAGTAAAACGGCCATGGTCACTTTCGGCAGGCTGTCAGGTGGCGAAGCGGCCAGGTGTGCTTTTGTCAAACTTGTCTGTAGTGAAACTGGCAGTGATACCAGTGGCAGGTCGCCTTCCTCCTTGGGCGAACAGCTTTTGGGTGGAGAGATAGGCGAGCTGCCTCTGGGGCGAGCTACCCTTGGGACGAGCCGGTGTAGATCGTGCGTGATCAGCCGGAGGGCTCTTCTCTTTGGTTCGGTTGACAAGTTTGCCGCTTTGCAGGTGCAGGCTGCTCTGAGCCCTGGCGAGCTTGTCCAAGCCTAGGCGAACTAGGTCTCATTGTGGAGTTTCGGCATGACATGACTTGGGCTTCGATCATACGGGCCTAGATCGACTGGGCCGATCTTAAGGTCATAACAAATATCATTTAATAAAAAGATCCATAAATTTCCGAAAATGTAGAAAAATAGCCCTGAGCTAAGAAAAAAAGACAAAAAAGTCCGTCGGAACCAGGAGATCGCCATCTTTAACTGAATAATAAGAGAAGACCAAATTATGTTATAAAAATCATATCATTTAAAATAAAAATTATATCATACAGAAAATATAGAAAATAACTCGGAGCTCAGAAAAATCCAAAAAAAATTCCGTTGGAAACGGGAGATCGTCAACTTCAACTGAAAAAAATAAAAGAAGAAAAATTAGGCCTAAAATCATATCATTTAATAAAATGATACATAGTTGCCATAAAATGTAGAAAATAACACCGCGCTTTGAAAAGTCCACACAATGTCCATTGGAACCAGGCGATCGCAATATACAACTGAAAAATAGAAGACAAAATTAGGCCAAAGAATAATATCGTTTAATAAAAAGATTCATATCTTCAAGAAAATGTAAATAAGCCCGAAGCTAATAAAAATATGCAAAAATATCTGTTGGAACCGAGAGATCGATATTATTCAACTGAAAATATGAGAAAACAAAATTAGGCTGCAAAAATCTTGTCATCTAAGAAAGAGATCCATATCTTTAATAAAATATAGAAAATAGTCCGTAGCTTAGAAAAATATGCAAAAATGTCTGTTAGAACCAGGAGATCGCCAAATTCAACTGAAAAATAAGAGAAGAAAAACTTAATCTATAAAATCATATCATTTAATAAAACGATCAATATCTTCAATAAACTGTAGAAATAGATCCAAGTTTCGAAAAATCCGCAAAAATGGTCGTTGGATCAGGGCGATCGACATCTTCAACTAAAAAATCAGAGAAAACAAAATTAGGCAATAAAAATCATATCATTTAACTTAAAGATTCATCTTTTACAGAAAATTTAGAAATAGCCCGAAGCTCAGAAAAATCCGCAAAAATGTCAATTGGAACTGGGCGATCGCCATATTCAATGAAAAAATAAGAGAAGACAAAATTAGGCCTAAATATCATATCATTTATGAAAAGATCTATAACTTCCTAAAAATAAAGAAAAATAATCCCGAGCACATAAAAGATGCCAAAATGTCCGTTGGAATCAGGAAATCGTCATCTTCAATAGAAAAATTAGAGTAGACAAATTAGGCTATAAAAATCATATCACTTAATATAAAAATCCATAGCTTCCAGAAAATTTAGAAAATAGTCCGGACCTTAGAAAATTCGCACCAATGTTTGTTGGAAATGATAGATCATCATCTTCAACTGAAAAAAGAGAAGACAATATTAGGCCAAAAATTCATATCATTTAATAAAACGATCCATAATTTCCCGAAAATGTAGAAAAATAGTCCCAAGCTCAGAAATATCTGCAAAAATATCTGTTGGAAGCAGGAGATTGACATCTTCAAGTGAAAAAAATAAGAGAAAACAAAATTAGGCTAAAAATCATACCATTTTATAAAAAGCCACATCTTCAATAAAATGTAGAAAATAGCACCAAGCTCAGAATTATCCGCAAAAAAGTCTGTTGGACCCTGGAGATAGCCATTTTCAACTAAAAAATAAGAGAAGACAAAATTAGGCTAGCAGAATCATATCATTTAATCTAAAGATATATATCTTACAGAAAATTTAGAAAATAGCCCGGAGCTCAGAAAATCTGTAAAAACATCCGTTAGAATCGGGAGATCACCATATTCATCTGAAATATGAGAAGATAAAATTAGGCCAACAAATCATATTATTTAATAAAAAGATCCTTATCTTCTACAAAATGTAGAAAATAGCCTCAAGATCAAAATAATCATCAAAAATCTCCGTTGAAACCATGAGAACGCCATCTTCAACTAAAAAAAATAAGAGAAGACAACATTAGGCAAAAATATCATATCATTTAATTAAATCATCCATTTCTTTTCATATAATGAAGAAAAATAGCCCCAACTGGAAAAAATAAGTAAAAAAGTCTGCTGGAACAGGTAGATCGCAATATTCAACTTAAAAAATAAGAGAAGAAAAATGTGGGATATAAAAATCATATCATTTAATAAAAAAATTCATATCTTCCATAAAATGTTGAAAATAGCACCAAGCTTCGAAAAATCCGAAAAAATTTCGTTGGGACCAAAAGATCGCCATCTTCAACTGAAAAATAAGGGTAGACAAAATTAGGCCAAAAATAAAATTTAATAAAAATATCCATATCTTCAAGAAAATTTAGAAAATAGCCCTAAGTTCAGAATAATATGCAAAAATATCCGTAGGAATCGGAAGATTGCCATCTTCAATTGAAAAATAGGAGAAGACAAATTTAGACCAAAAAATCATATCATTTAATAAAAAGATTCATAACTTCACAAAAATGTCGAAAATAGTCCCAAGCTTAGAAAAATTTGCAAAAATGTCATTTGGAACTGGGAGATCACCATCTTCAATTGAAAAATAAGAGAAGACAAAATTAGGCAAACAATCATATCATTTAATAAAAAGATTCATATCTTCAACAAAATATAGAAAAGAGCCCCGAGTACAGAAAAATACCCAAAAATACACGTTGAAATAGGGAGATTGCCATCTTTAAGTAAACAATAAGAGAAGATAAAATTAGGCCAAAATGATATCAATTAGTAAAATGATCCATATTTTCCAGAAAAAGTAGAAAATAGCTCCGAGCTCAGAAAAATCCGCGAAAATGTCTGTTGGAACAGAGAGATCACTATCTTCAATTGAAAAATAAGAGAAGTCAAAATTAGGCAAAAATCATATAATTTAACTAAAAGATGCATATCTTCCAGAAAATACAGAAAATATCTTTGAGCTAAGTAAAATTTGCAAAAATGTCTGTTTGAATTGGGAGATCACCATCTTTAATTGAAAAATAAGTGAAGACAAAATTTGGGCTAGAAAAATCAAATCTTTTAATTTAAAGATACATATCTTACAGAAAAATTAGAAAATAACCAGTAGCTAAGAAAAAAAGTAAAAATGTCTGCTGGAACAGAGAGATTGCAATCTTAATCTGAAAAAATAAGAGAAGAATAATTAGGCTTAAAAATCAAATTATATAATAAAAGGTTCATATCTTCCAGAAAATGTAGAAAATAGCCTCTATGTCCAAAAATCCGTAAACATATCAGTTGGAACCGAGAGAACGATATTTTTAACTGAAAAATAAGAGAAGACAAAATTAGGCAAAAAAATCATATCATTTAATAAAATGATCCATATCTTCCATAAAATGTAGAAAAATTGCCCTGAACTTAGAAAATCTGCAAAAAATGTCAGTTGGAACCCGGATATCGCCATCTTTATATTGAAAAATAAGTAAACACAAAATTAGGCAAAAAAATCATATTACTTATTAAAAATATCCATATCTTCCAGAAAATATAGAAAATAGCATCTATTTTAAAAAATCCGCAAAAATGTCCGTTGGAACCAGGAGAACATCATCTTAAACAGAAATATAAGAGAAGACAAAATAAGGCCAAAAAATCATATCATGTAATCTAAAATCGCCATCATCAACTGGAAAGTAAGACAAGACAAAATTAGGCAACAAAAGTCATATTAAAAATATAAAGATTCTTATATTCACCGAGATCACAAAAATACGCAAAAATTTTCGTTGGAACGGGAGATCGCCATCTTCAAATGAAAAATAAGAGAAGACAAATTTAGGCTATAAAAATCTTATCATTTAATATAGATCCATATCTTACAGAAAATGTTAAAAATAGCACGGAGCTCAGAAAAATCTGCATAAATGTCTGTTGGAACCGGGAGATCGCCATCTTCATCCGAAAAATAAGAGAAGACAAAATTAGGCCATAAAAATCATATCATTTAATACAAAGATACATATCTTACAGAAAACATAGAAAATAGCACGGAGAACAGAAAATTTCGCAAAATTTTCTGTTGGAATCGGGAGATCGCCATATTCAAGTGTAAATAAGAGAAGACTAACTTAGTCTATAAAAATCATATCATTTAATAAAAAGATCCACACTTTCAATAAACTGTAGAAAACAGTTCAGTGTTTAGAAAAATCAGCAAAATGGCCGTTGGAATCGGGAGATCGACATCATTAACAGAAAAACCAGATAAAACAAAATTAAGCCAAAAAATCATATCATTTAATCTAAAGATTCATATCTTATAGAAAATTTAGAAAATAGCCTGGAGTTCAGAAAAATACGCGAAAATGTCCGTTGGAACCGAGAGAAACCTTCTTCATCTGCAAAATAAGAGAAGAATTAGGCCTAAAAATCATCTTCCAAAAATGAAGAAAATATGCTTTAGGTCAAAAAATCCGCAAAATCGCCGTTGGAACTGTGAGAGCGCCATCTTCAACTGAAAAATAAGAGAAACAACAATAGGCCAAAATTCATATCATTTTAATAAAATGATCCATATCTTCCATAAAATGAAGAAAAATAGCTCCAAGCTTAGAAAATCAGTAAAATGTCTGCAGGACCCGGTAGATCGCAATATTCAACAGAAAAAAATAAGAGAAGAAAAACATATGTATATAAATCATGTCATTTAATAAAAAATTCATATCTTCCATAAAATGTAGAAAATAGCATCGAACTTCGAAAAATATGCAAAAATTTCCGTTAGAACCGGGAGATCGCCAACTACAATTGAAAAAAAGAGTAGACAAAATTAGGCTATAAAAATCATATCATTTAATATAAAGATTCATATCTTACAGAACATATAGAAAATATCCCGGAGCTCAGAAAAATCCGCAAAAATGTTCGTTAGACCGAGAGATTGTCATCTTCTTTCAAAAAATAGAGACGAAAAAAGTTGGCCAAAAAATCATATCATTTCATAAAAAGATCCATATCTTTCAGAAAATGTAGAACAACAGACCTAAGCTAAGAAAAATCCGCAAAAATGTCCATTGTAATCGAGATATCGCCAATCGCCATACTGAAAAAAATAAGAGAAGACAAACATATCCTATAAAAATTATATCATTTCTAAAAATGTACAAAATAGCACAAAGCTTATAAAAATCAGCAAAAATATCTGTTGGAACAGGGAGATTGCCATCTTCAACTGAAAATAAAAGAAGATAAAATTAGGCCAAAAATCATATCAGTAAATAAAAAGATTCATAAATTTTTGAAATGTAGAAAAGTATCTTCAAGCTTAGAAAAATCCGCAAAAATGTCCCTTTGAACCGGGAGATCACAATCTTCATCTGAAAAATAAGAGATGTCAGATTAGGTTATAAAAATCATATCATTTAATATAAAATTCATATTATACAAAAATATAGAAAATAGCCCGAAAATCAAAAAAATACGCACAAATGTCCTTTGAAACAGGGAGATCGCCATCTTCAAATTTAAAAAAAAGAGAAAACAAAATTAGGCCAAAAAATCATATCATTTCATTAACAAATACATAACTTTCAGAAAATGTAGAAAAATCCGCAAAAATGTCCTTTGAAACAGGGAGGTCGCCATCTTCAACTGAAAAAAAGAGAATACATGTTTGCTATAAAAATCGTATTATTTAATAAAAGTTCTATGTCTTTAATAAAATGTAGAAAATTGCACCGAGCTCAAAAAATACGCAAAAATGTCTGTTGGAACCGGAAGATCGCCATCTTCAACTAAAAAAATAAGAGAAAACAACATTAGGCTATATAAATCATATCATTTATTATAAAGATCCATGCTTTTCCGAAAATGAAGAAAATATCCTACAGCTCAGAAAAATCCGCAAAAAATAATTGTTGAAACCGGGAGATCACCTTCTTCAGCTGAAAAAATTAATAGAAGAAAAAATTAGGCCAAAAAATCATATCTTTTAATAAAAATATCCAAACTTCTTGAAAACATTAAAAAAAGCCTTGACCTCAGAAAAATCCACAAAAATTTCAGTTGGAACCAGGAGATCGTCATCTTGCACTGAATAATAAGAAAAGGTAAAATTAGGTTATAAAATATATCATTTAGTATAAAGCTTCAAATCATACAGAAAAATGTAGAAAATAGATTGGAGCTCAGAAAAATCCGAAAAAATGTCCCTTGGGACTGGGAGATTTCCATCTTCAACTACAATAAAATAAGGAAAAATTAGGCCAAAAATCATATGATTTAATAAAAAGATACATATCTGCCATAAAATGTAGAAAATAGCACCGAGCTCAGAAAAATCTGCACAAATGTCTGTTTGAACTGAGAGATCGCAATATTCAACTAAAAAAAGAAGACAAAATTAGGCCAAAAAATCATATCATTTAATATAAAGATTCTTATCTTCCCGAAAGTGTACAAAATAACCCCCGAGCTCAGAAAAATCAGCAAAAATGTCTGTTGGAACTGGAAGATCGCCACCTTTAACTGAAAAATAAGAGAAGACAAAATTAGGCCAAAATATCATATCATTTAATAAAATGATACATATCTTCCAAAAATATGGAAAATATCCCGGAGTTCAGAAAAATTAGCAAAAATGTACGTTGGAACCAGGAGATCGCCATCTTCAACTGAAAAAATAAAAGAAGGAAAAATTAGGCTAAAAATCATATCATTTAATAAAAAGATCCATAACTTTCCAAAAATGTAGAAAAATAGTTTCGAACTTAGCAAAATCGACAAAAATGTCCGTTGAAACTGGGAGATCAAGGCATCTTCAATTGAATAATAACAAGATAAGACAAAATTAGGTTAATATAAAAATTGATATCATACAGAACATGTAGAAATAGCTTGGAGCTCAGAAAAATCCAAAAAAAATATCTGTTGGAACCGGGAGGCCACCATCTTAAACTAAAAAATAAAAGAAGACAAAATTAGGCCAAAAATCATATCATTTAATAAAAAGATACATATCTGCCATAAAATGTAGCAAATAGCACCGAGCTCAGAAAAATCCGCACAAATGTTCGTTGGAACCAGGAAAGCGCAATATTCAACTGAGAAAAGTTGTAGAAAAAATTAGGCCAAAAAATCATATCATTTAATAAAAGATTCATATCTTCAAGAAAATGTAGAAAATAGCCTGATGCTCAGAAAAATCAGCAAAAAAATCTGTTGAAACTGGGAGATCGCCATCTTCAACTGAAAAATAAGAGAAAAAATTAGCAGATAAAAATCAAATCATTTATTATAACGATTTTTTTCTTCCACAAAGTGTACAAAATAGCCCCGAGCTCAGAATAATCCACAAAAAAGTCCGTTGGAATCCGGAGATCACCATCTTCAACCGAAATATAAGTGAAGACAAAATTAGGCCAAAATATCATTTCATTTAATAAAATGATACATCTCTTCCAAAAAAGTGGAAAATAGACTGGATCTCAGAAAAATCCGCCAAAATATCTGTTGGAACCGTGAGATCGCCATCTTCAACCAAAATATAAGAGAAGCTAAAATTAGGCCAAAATATCATATCACTTAATAAAAAGATCGCTATCTTCAACTGGGAAAAAAGAGAAGTTAAATTTAGGCTATAAAAATCATATCAATTAATAAAAAGATCCATATCTTTCATAAAATGTAGAAAATAGCACCAAACCCAGAAAATGATATATAAAAATCTTCTTAGTTGAAGATGGCGATATCCTCGTTACAACGTACATTTTTATAGATGAAGATGATGATTTCTCGGTTCTGAATTTGATCTGCTCTTATGTTTTAGTTGAAGATGGCGATTTTCCGTTTTCAACGGACATTTTTGGCCTAATTTTGTCTTCTCTGATATCATTTAATAAAACAATACATATCTTCTAAAAAATGTGAAAAATAGCCCAAAGCTCAGAAAAATCCGCAAAAAAGTCCGTTGGAACCGGGAGATCGCCATCTTCAACCGAAATAGAAGTGAAGACAAAATAAGGCCAAAAGATCATATCATTTAATAAAAAGATCATCATCATCAACTGGAAAATAAGAGAAGACAAAATAGTCAAAAGAATCATATCAATTAATATAAAGATCCTTATCTTCCAAAAATATAGAAAATAGCCCTGACCTCTTAAAAACACACAAAAATTTCCATTGGAAACAGGAGATCGCCCTATTCAATTGAAAAATAAGAGAAGACAAAATTAAGCCTCAACATCATTTAATATAAGATCTATATATTACGGAAAATGTAGAAAATAGCACAGAGCTAAGAAAAATCCGTAAAAATTTCCGTTGGAACCAGGAAACTGCCATCTTCATCTGAAAAATAAGAGAAAACAAAATTAGGCCATAAAAATCATATCATTTAATATAAAGATCGAAAGCTCACATAAAATGTAGAACCCCGTATCACAGAAAATTCTGCAAAAATTTCCGTTTGAACTGCGGGATTGATATATTCAACTGAAAAATAAGAGAAGAAAAACGTAGTCTATATAAGTCATATCATTTAATAAAAAGATCTATATCTTCAATAAACTATAGAAAATAGTTTCGTGTTTAGAAAAATCCGCAAAATGGATGTTGGATCAGGGAGATCGACATCTTCAACTAAAAAATCAAGGAAAACAAAATTAGGATATAAAAATCATATCAATTAATATAAGGATCCATATCTTCCGAAAAATTTCGAAAATAGCATGGATCTTAGAAAAATTTGTACAAATATTTGATGGAAATTCGAGATTGCCATCTGACTAAAGAAAATAGAAGACAAAATTAGGCCAAAAAATCATTTCATTTAATAAAAAGATTCATAACTTCCTGAAAATGTAGAAAAATGTCCCAAGCTCAGAAATATCTGCAAAAATGTCCGTTGGAAGCGGGAGATCGACATTTTCAAGTGAAAAATAAGAGAAGACAAAATTAGGCTAAAAATATCTTATCATTTAATAATAAGAGGTCTTATCTGCAATAAAATGTAGAAAATAGCACTGAGCTCACAAAAATCCGCAAACAGATCCATTGGAACCGGTAGATCGCCGTTTTCAACTAAAAAATAAGAGAAGACAAAATTAGGAAATAAAAATCATATCATTTAATCTAGACATATATATCTTACAAAAAATGTAGAAAATAGCCCGAAACTAAGAAAAATCCAAAATAATGTCTGTTGGAATTGGGAGATTGTCATGGGAAAAATATGAGAAGATAAAATTAGCCCAAAAATCATATTATTTAATAAAAAGATACATATCTTTCAGAAAATGTAGAAAATAGCCTCAAGGTCAAAAAAATCTGCAAAAATCTTCGTTGGAACCGTGATAACGTCATCTTCAACTGAAAAATAAGAGAAGACAACATTAGGCCAAAAATCGTATTATTTAATTAAATGATCCATATCTTTCATAAAATGAAGAAAAATAGCCCAAAGTAACAAAAGTCAGTAATAATGTCCGCTGGAACTGGTAGATCGCCATATTCAACTGAAAAAATAAGAGAAGAAAATGAAGAAAATAAAAATCATATCATTTAATAAAAATTCAAATCTTCCATAAAATGTAAAAATAGCACCGAGATTCGAAAAATCCGCAAAAATTTTCGTTGGAACCGAAAGAACACCATCTTCCACTTAAAAATAAGAGTTGACAAAATTAGGCCAAAATCATATCATTTAATAAAAATATCCATATATTCATATTTTGTTACATTTACGGATGATCACGCTAGGTTTGGACATGTGTTCTTGATGATACACAAATCCAAAACATTTGAGCTATTCATAGAGTAACGTAACGAAGTTGAAAAACAGACTGGCAAAAGTATTAAGATTCTTCGATCTGATTAAGGATGAGAATACTTGAGCCATGAATTCCTTACATATTTAAAAGAGAATAGGATTCTCTCTCAGGTCAGACCTCCTTACACACCTCAAAATAACGGTGTGTCAGAGAGGAGAAATCGCACCTTGTTAGACATGGTGCGATCTATGATAAGTGAAGTTTAGTTACCAACCTCCCTCTGGGGTATGCCCTAGAAACTACTATCTACATTCTCAACAAGATTCCATCGAAATCTAAGCCAACGACACCATATCAGATATGGAGCGACAAGAAACCCAGCCTTAATCATTTAAGGGTGTGGGATTGTCATGCATATGTTAAAAGGCATAATCCAGACAAATTGGAAGATAGATCTGTTTTGTGTAAGTTCATTGGGCACCTGAGACATTCATTAGGGTACACCTTATACCATCCAAAGACACAAAAGATTGTTGTCTCCAAACACGCCATCTTTTTAGAAAAGGAATTCCTTATGAAGGAAGCTGTTGGCAAGGTGGTAGATCTGGACGAATGTTCAGAAGGAGAAGTAACACAAGAAAATGTGTCGGAACCAGTAGGAGAATCAGAACTTGATGTTTACCAACCAGTCGTTAGGAGGTCTGATAGGATTCGTTGAGCCCTTGACAGATACTACAGTTTTCTCATGGACGGAGGGGTTGAAGATAACGTCATATTTGATGATGATCCTATTCGCTTCCAAGATGCCATTAAGAGTAGAGACTCTGATAAATGGTTAGATGCAATGATGTCTGAAATTGAATCCATGCATGTAAATGAGGTATGGACCTTAGAGAACGTGCCCAAGGGAAGTGTTCCTATTCGCTGCAAATGGATCTTCAAGGAGAAGAGTAGTGCAGATGGAAATATAGAAACGTACAAGGCTATGTTGGTTGCGAAAGGTTATCGTCAGATTCTAGGAATAGATTATGACGAGACTTTCTCACTAGTCGCCATACACAATTCTATCTGGATCGTACTCGCTATTGCTGCCCATTATAACTATGAAATCTGGCAAATGGATGTAAAGACTGTTTTTTAAATGGTGATTTAGAGGAGCATATTTACATGACTCAGCCAGAAGGTTTCGAAGTCAGTGGGAGTGAAGGAAAAGCATGTAGATTGCATAGGTCTATCTACGGACTTAAGCAGGCATCAATAAGTTGGAACATCCATTTTGACAATACAGTCAAAGAGTTTAATTTTGTCAGAAATGAGGATGATCCATGTATTTATAAGATAACCAATGAAAATGTTTTAGTCATCATCATACTATACGTGGATGATATTCTTATAATAGGCAACATCATAGGGATGTTGAAGTCTGTAAAGGAATGGCTATCAACTAACTTCTCCATGAAAGACTTCAGAGAAGAATCCTACATATTAGGTGTAAAGATCTATAGAGATAGATCTAAACGGATGCTAGGTCTGTCCCAAGCCAGGTACATTGACACCATGCTAAAACGGTTGAGCATAGAAAACAGTAAAGGGGGTTTTATACCAGCCAATCATGGAATAAACCTTTCCAAGAAGATGTCTCCAAAACCTGACTTGGAAAAGGAACGCATGAGTAAAATCACATATGCTTCAGCTGTGGGATCTATCATGTATTCAATGATCTATACCAGACCTGATGTCGCTTTTGCACTAGGTGCAGTAAGTCATATCAGTCTAACCCTAGAGAAGAGCATTGGAAAGCCGTCAAGACAATTCTTAACTACTTGCGAAGGACTAAAGACTTGGTCTTGATTTATGGAAGTGAAGAGCTCAAGGTTGAAGGATTCATAGATTCCAGCTTTTAGAGTGATATAGATGATAGTAAATCGATCTTTGGATATATTTTCACTCTCAACGAAGAAGCAGTCAGTTGGAG
This sequence comes from Scilla litardierei, assembly GCA_030789695.1. Taxonomy (NCBI): domain Eukaryota; kingdom Viridiplantae; phylum Streptophyta; class Magnoliopsida; order Asparagales; family Asparagaceae; genus Scilla; species Scilla litardierei. The sequence goes on along the minus strand of JAULAV010008189.1, from coordinate 60,909 downwards.
AAGTTCCAAACAAGACATTATTGCAAACTCCACGATGGAAGCTGAGTACATAGTGCAACCAATGATGCGGTAAAGGAAGCTGTCTGGATGAGAAAGTTCATAAAACAGTTAGAAATAGTGCCTGCAGTTAAATATCCAATACCTCTGTATTGCAACAATAATGCAACCATCAGTCTTGTTCAAGAACCAAGATTCCACAAGAGATCCATACACACTCTTCGGAAGTATCACCTGATACGGGATATTGAGAAGAGGAAAGATATAGAACCTCTTAGAGTCTGTTCAGAAGACAACATAGCAGATCAATTCACAAAGGCGATCTTATGCAATCGTCTAGAGAGACTAGTGTGTAAATGTGGTATGAGATACCATGATAAATGGGCCTGAGTGCAAGTGGGAGATGTTGAGAGATGTATGCCCTCGAGGAAATTTATCTATGTAAACATCTTATTCATGAATGAAAGTATGCTTTCTGGTATCAATTGTCTAAGTAAATTTTCTATTAATATGTCGCTTTTCGATCATACGTTTTTCGTACGCGTACTTTTGTTCGTACGCGTATTTATTTTGACCTCTTATTGTATCCGAACCGTACGATGTGATATGCAGTTGTGACCCTCTGGAAGAGTAATTATTTGTGGAATTATTTGTGAACTTCATTTCACGGGTCGTTCTCTCACAAAATAACTTTGTTTGAAGAGGTGTCGTAGCTTTCACCTTCGTCGTTAGACCTTTTTATTTTTAGTTCTGTTCTCCGTTGCCCTAACCCATGACCGACCCTCTTAGTCTCTCTCGTCAACACGGTTGTCCCGATATTTTTCTTATAATTATCGGACACCGCTAGGCCCACTTTTTCCATTAATCCCCTTCTAATACACTTAACCTAATTAATTTGATAATTTAACTAACCTAATTAAAACTATAGGCCTAATACGTTTTATGAAATAATTCCTAGCTAATGGCACCATATATTACCCTAAACTATACCCCCTCCCTCTCACAACTTCTCCCTCCAATCACCTAAGTGTACCCCACTTTCAAAACTATTTATCAAAACAACTCTCTTACGTTTTACCAAATTGGGCTATTCATCTTTCCATTTTAGACTAAACTATACCCCCTTTATCTCTCACTCTCTCCTTCCAAAACCCTTAAAATCACTATATTATAAATCTATATAGCAATTTCACTTCATTTTAAACAGACGCAACCTGTGCTCTTCATCATCACGCAAAACCCTAGCAGCCGCCTTTAACCTCACGCATGGCCTCCCCCACCCACGGCCAAGCTTCGTCCCAACGTCCTCCACCTCCGGCAACCTTCCCCCTCGAAACACCCCTTCCTCCTCCCTTCAAACCACCACACAAACACCAAGCACCTTAACAAAAATTGCCAGCCACCTCAACTTGAAACTCACGACCAGGCCGCTGCCGTCGCCGCCGGCGACCCCCATCGCCGACCTAGCCTCCCCTCGACATCCCCTATCCACGGCTAGCCTCCCCCTCATCGATCCTTCCTCCTCCTCCCTAAAACAGCGTGCAAACACCGTAAACCTCATAAAAACTACCGTTGCCCTAATAAAACCCGTGGCCAGATCTGTCTGCCGCCTCTCGAGCCTTCCCGTGCCACTGTTCGTGCCTTTCCGATGCAGTAGGATGCTGTGCCGCTGTCCATCCCCTTTGCATCGTTGTTCGGTGATCGTACTGCTACCCGGTTGATCGTCGTTCGTCGTCGCTGTCTGTCGTACCGTTCGTACTACCGGAATCCAACCCTTGACGTCGCTATCCAACGTCAGAGTAGCACTTGCATCGTGTTGAGTTAAACCCTGCTCCGTAGGAACCCCCACATCGCATGCTAATCAAGACTAAAATCCGTAATGTTATTCCTTTGGATAACTCACTAATCAAGATGTAAAAACTGGGACTGTAGGCTGGATCGCGTTCTGAACACATAGATAGATCTTGGACTTGATTGAACGGAGATCGCAGCGTGATTGTTTTCAGGCAAGTGATACTTGCCAGTGTTATTTAAGCCACGTTTTAGGCCAAGTTGTGTACTAGTGTAAAAGAGACTAGGGGATGAAATGATAGTCGCCTAGACGCCCTTACTAGATCTAGCTTGACAACGAAGCTAGATCCGACACCTTTCCTATACTATCATTTCATGTTGCATGTCACGTTTACTTTCAATTAACTGTACGCACATTTATCTGCATCTTGTCATGTCATTTCATGCAACAATTTGTTCCATCGTGATTGTGTAGCACATGCTACGATAAATTGTTAACTATTGAGGCTAGGCACCTGCTTTGCGGGCACAACCCTATGCCAAACCAAAAACACTTCCTGGCTCGTGATCCAAAAGAGAGCACAGTGTAGTTGGGAAACCAACGATCGATACATATGGAGGGGTATGGTTAAGAGATCACTTGAGCGTAGAAGTGTGCACGTACAGCCACTTCAGCCAAAAGGCGTAAACCCTGTGCACGAAGTGATAAGTGAGTGATTCGTGAATTCGTGAAATAGTGATTCGTAGTTCTGCTACGACGTGCATGCTTGTTACAATCATGTCATTTTAAATTGTTGCATTCTTTAAATATCATGCCATATCATCATGTTAAAACTGTTAGGCGCATTACTTTTATTTGCTCCTTGCACAAAAGTTCTCCGCTTTCCCTTTGGAGACTTTTGCTGACATGTGCACTCTTCTCTTTGGGTGTCACATGTCAGGTTTAAAGACAGAGTTAGTTGTAGAGGACGAGCAGTACACAGACGTTGAGTTCGAGATTCCTGCAGAGGCTGAGTTTGAGGACACTGGTGACCAGTCCTAGTCTCACTTGGAGACTTCTTTTAGTTGTTGCTTTAGTAGTTGCTGTTAGGTTTCGGTGCATAGCACCTATCTCTCTGTTTTATGTTTCGGCCATGCTTTAGGCCTTTGTTCAGACTATGTACTTCTTTGTGACTTTTCTATGTGATGTTTGGAATAATTGTTAGATGTTGTTTGGTGGATATTCTTATGTCTGCTTTTCATTTATTATTGTTGTTGTTTCGTCACATTGCAAGAATATGCTATTGGTATCATACACAGACGCTTATCAGACTGCAGCATCACTGCTCCAAGTCTGAGTGGACCTTTTCACGACTCGCCTTTCATACTTGGAAAGCGGGGAGTGACACGTAGGCTCAGTACGGTTCTTGGTAAAATCTTGGCCAAGTTATGTTGCAAGTAGTACAACATGTATGTACCAGATAACGAAAGATACTGGCCAGTGCTAGCTAGTAGGGTTGACAGTTTTCCATACCATAGGCTATGCAAATGACATGGTTAAGATGAAGGGACTAAAATTGTGGTATTCATTATGAACACAGTCAGAGTGATCCCGACAATACTTTTGTCGATAAGTCTATCACGTAATTATGATATCGAAACAGGGACGACACCTGCTGCTCGTGGTTACTGTCGTCTAGGAATTTCGAGTCCCAACATGTAGTAGGGTCAGGCTGTAGGGACTCACACCGAGTAGTATTCACGTCTTAGTAACAGGAAGAATGTTAATAGAAATACATTTGATGCAATGGAGTAAATTGAGCTCACAAGTGAGTTGTGAGATTAAAGCTAAAGAGTTTAGCATTTTGGACTAATTAATACTTGATATTAAGTTGACAAGGATGCATGGGATTGAATAGGACTTCCTGAAAAAATCCACAAGAAGAAACCACGTTCAAATCGGAGCTCAAACGAGCCCGAAAATGCGAAAACGGCTTTATAAGGCACTAAGTGGGCTTGTGGGTCTGACCTGCACCTGGTGGGTTAGACCCACCAAGAGGTAGCAGGTCAGACACGCTAAAGCAGGTCTGACTAGCACGGGCAAACCACATGCGCAGCACGCGGGCTGAGCCTTGGTGGGGCCCGTAGCAGGGCACACACTCTTTGAGTGTGGGCGGCAGAGATCTTGCACACACCCCATGGCGCGCACAGATCGTGCCCCGTGGCACGATCAGCCCAGCCCTCTCGGGATGCATGCATTTGATGTTTGAGCGAAAAATGTTTTCATAGGTCTAATTTCGACATTTGAGGGGTCAAATGATATCAGAATTGGACGTTGTTTTTATGCGATCGTTGTCTCTAGATCTTCGATTTGTCAGGTTGTTTCAATGTCGAAACTTAAAAATGGAGTTATGGTTGATTTTATAAGTTTGGATTTCTATTACAATCATTCTCAAATACCCATTTGATAGTCCCACATTGCTCGTAGCAAAGGAGGATGGGTCAGCTCCCTATATAAATATGGATAGCCCTCCTCATTGAAAAGTGCACCAAGTCTCTAATTCGAGAAGCTCCAAATTTTTAAGCACGCTCAATCGATGACTTAAATTATTCCTCCTCTTATATGTCTTCATATCCCATAATCGAGTCCTAGCAAGACGAGGAGGAGATCTAGAATTCTCTGACGTGGATCTGCTCAAGTGAAATCTTCTTCAGCGAGTGATTGGCTCAGAGGTGCATGTGGCTCGGGAAGCGGTTCAGCTCGGGGTGAGGCGTAGTACGATGCGGTTCAGGAAGCGGCACAGCTCGGGCACGGTGCGGCTCGGGAAACGGTTCAAAACACTTTGCCGGTGCAAGCAAAGTTCTGGGGAAGTCAGCTTTATTAGTGCTTTTCATTTTTTGCAATAGATTAGATCTTTCTTCGGGTTGGTCGGACCCAACCCGAGTTAGTAGATTATCCTAGCTAGGGTGCATGATTCTTAGGGTTAAGATTTATTAAAATGTTTAATAAAGTTTTCGCTACATCTTTTTAATTCTAATGTCCGTTCGACTTAGGACGAGCATATTTTTGCCCTAAGGGTCTTGAAAACCCCAACAATCTTCATGTTCCAACGGGTATTTTTGGGGATTTTTCTGTGCTCGGGGTTATTTTCTATGTTGATATGATTTTTAGCCTAATTTTATCTTCTCTTATTTTTTAGTTGAAGATGGCAATCTCCCGGTTCCAATAAACATTTTTTGTCGATTTTTCTGAGCTCGAGACTATTTTTCCATATTTTCGTGAAGTTATGAATCTTTTTATTAAATGATATGATTATTTGGCCTACATTTGTCTTCTCCTTTTTTTTCAATTGAAGATGGCGATCTCCCGGTTCCTACGGACATTTTGTTAGATTATTCAGACATCGGGGCTATTTTGTAAATTTTCTTGAAGAAATGGTTATTTTTATTAAATGATATGATTTTTGGCCTAATTTCGTATACTCTTATTTTTCAGTTGAAGATGGTGATCTTTCGTTTCCAACGAAAATTTTTGCGGATTTTTAGAAGCTCGGTGCTATTTTCTACATATTATGGTAGATATGAATTTTTGTTAAAGAATATAATTTTTATATTCTATGTTTTTCTTCTCTTATTTTTCAGTTGAATATTGCGATCTATTAGTTCCAGCCGACATTTTTGCTGATTTTTGTTGGCTTGGAGCAATTTTTCTTCAATTTATGAAAGATATGTTGGCCTAGTTAGTCTACTAACTAGGTCGTACGATTTAATTTTGATGATGACAAACAAGTCAGGTGTGACTAACATCTTTCATTAAGGGATTTCAGGGGGAAAATGCAAAATAAATCTTGGTTGCAAGAGAGCGATTGTATGTGGATATTGGTGCAAAAAGAAAACTCAAAATTATCATACATGAAGACTTGAATCGGTCAAAGATGAAGATTTGATTGGATACTCAAGGGATTTTCTACTTGAATTCAAACTCCATGTTCTTATCCTAAACACAACGCACTTGGTCTCATATTCAATCTCCTATTCAAAAATCTCATCCCATTATCATGCAAGATAGGATAAAAGCAAAACAAAAATCACGCACCAAATACACAAACTGCCAAATTTTTTGAGTCTGTTTGTTTTTTGTTCTCATCTAATTATCAACAAACGCACTTTGTTTTTTCTCCTCTTTTTTGTTGTGTTTCTGATCAAACACACGCACATCTTTAGTGCACAATTTTCAATGCGTTTCATTTTTTTTGGTGCGCAGCTCTTCTGTCAAAAAGATTACGCACACACGTAATCGTTTCGTGCGCTCTCTTAATTTTTACGGCAGCTACTTCCAAACATTAAGGGGCTTGCAAAACATTGAGGAGCAAATCACATGTCCATCTTCTTCTTGCTGACGCGAAGAGAAACTCACGGCTTGTGCAAGGGAAGATCTCAAGGGAGGATTTCTATCGCGCAGTCAACTTCGTACACACATATCTCCTGATCCAGACGTCGGATCGACTCGTCGTTTGCACCCACGTGACCATATCTTCATGCCCTTCGCAACGGTGATAGTCTTCCTTACTCAATCCTCAGGATTATACACAGTTGGGCATTTTTCTACAGATCAGCCCCTGCAGAATTCAGATTCGTGCAGTCATCTTTCGAAGACTATATCTTCCAATCCAGACTTCGGATCAGTGAACCGTTTGAGTCCACGCGATCACAATCTCACAAACTTTATCACAGTGATATCCCTCTGATTTTTCACCACAGTATTAAAGCTATTTGAATATGTTTTTATTGTGGGATTGTATTGTGAATAGCTTTACTCTGAAGCTATCTCTGCGGGTTAACTCTTGAACTATGTCTGTGTACGATGAGATCACTACCCGAAAGTGTGATCGGTTTTATTGAGTGAAATCCTCATAGGTCTTGGGGTCGGAGTTTTGGCGATGAGTCACTCCGTTAAAAAATATCTGTGTCTGATCATCTCTGTGATTGTAATTGTTTTTAAAATTTGTGCCACACACCCTATTCACCCCCCTCTAGGGTGTTTTTCAGTTGGTATCAGAGCGGGATTCCTTTTAGAATCAAAGTCTAGTGGAATTTCAATCCTATGGCATAAATTCTGTACACATACTCATATGACACACACAATCAAAGAGAAGGACAGTCGTATCTTAGATCACCTCTATTTGATGGTACAGCCTATAGTTACTGGAAACAACGTATGTCCATACACATCAAAGGTATCGATATGGCATTATGGAAAATAATTAGTGATGGCTTTATACTATTTGATAAACCAACTCCTGAGCAGCAAAAAGAAAAAGATCGGTTAAAAAATCTAAACTTTAAGGCTATGAGCATCTTGTATTATGGTCTTAGTAAAACTGAATTTAACAGCATTGGTTCATGTTCTACTGCTAAGGATATTTGGACGAGACTTGAAGTAACTCATGAGGGAACTAGTGAAGTTAAGAAAACTCGTATTAGAATGGTATTACAGAAATAAGAAAATTTTGCTATGATGCTTAATGAGTATTGATGCTATGTTTTCTCGTTTTGCAGATATCGTCAATCCTAAAATCCTTAGGGAAGGACATCCTAGAGGAAGATCTAGTTGGAAAGATTTTATACTCTTTATCTGGCGATTGGATTCAAAAGAGGATGGTGATCGAAGAAGCACACGACTTGGCAGATATAAGTTTCGAGAAGCTAATGGGAAAATTAATGGCTTATGAGGTTCAATTGAAGATGGCCAATGATAGCACATCAAAGATGGAAGAGAAATCTAAGAAGAAGGAAACAAAGGAAAAGAATTTAGCCTTTCAAGTCTCTAAAATGCTCAAGGAGGAGATGAATGAATCAGACGATGAAAGTATGGCTCTTGTTACAAGGAAATTTGTGAAATTCATGAAAAAAACAAAAGAAGGACGTGAAGCATTTGTGGAACTAAAAGAAATGATGAAGAAAGTTCTGCATCTCAGTGCTTCAGATGCAACAAAAGAGGGCACATGAAAGCAGAATGTCCACTTCTGAAAGGAAAAGGAAAGGAAAAAACTGGTGATGGAGAAAAGAGGACATCAAAGCAAGGAATGGTGGCTACGTGGGGAGAAAGTGAAGCAGAGGAGCTCTCCTCAGATGATGACTGGAACGACAACACTGGAACTTGCTTTATGGCTAGAAACAAAAAGGTAAAAATTAGCTCTCTTGTTCACAGCTTTGATGATGAAATGAATATTAGCGATGGTATGTTTTCTAGCATGGAGGAAGCTTATGAATTTCTTGTAGAACTACTTCAAGAAATGAGTCCTAAATTCCTTAAACTAAAAAAGGTTCGTGATTATTTAAAAGAGGAACTATGGAGCATAACGAGAGAGAGAGAGAGAGAGAGAGAGAGAGAGAGAGAGAGAGAGAGAGAGAGAGAGAGATGAGCTATTTGTTAATTGGAAAGAACAAAAGGAAATAATATACAATTTTGATGAAACCCAATTAGAAACAAAAATCTTAGAGCTAGAAAATACTAATAAAAATTGCCTATGTTAGAGCTTGACAACGTTAATTTAGCTAAAGAATTAAAGGAGAAAATTAGCATTCTTGGCTCTAAAGATTCTGAAATAATATTGTTGAACCTAAAAGTAGCTAGCTATGAAGAAAAATTGGAAGAGCTTGAAAAATAAAAATCTAATTTAATAAAAGAAAAACACATAGCCCTCGATTTACAAAATAGCGAAAAAGAAAAAAGATATGAGACTAAGATTAGTGAACCTGAGAATGGAAATCAAAATCTTAGCTTGACATTAAAGAAATTCACAAATAGTCAAGATAGCTTTAATAAGATGATAAATGGGCTTAATGAACAATCTAGTAAACATGGTCTTGGCTTTCAAAAAAAACCTAAGAAAAAAACTAGGAAGAATCATTGAAAAGAATTTTGCAAGAGACATGAGCTTTCAACATTGCATGCACAAAAATCATATGTCATCTACTAATAAGCATTTCAATGTTACATGTTTTTATTGCAACAAAAATGGGCATGTTATGTATGATTGCTTGGCCAGATATTATCTTGCATATTTTACTTGGGTTCCAAAGCATCGTACTAACAATTGTGGATCTAAAATTTAGTTATCGAAGGGTGCATCTTCTTTTGTAGGTGCATCTTCAAGTGGAAAATGACAACATTTGGTACCTTGATAGTGTTGAATATTGGACTCCCCGGATTTGGTTTTGGATGATGAGCAAACATAAATAATTCATGAACTAACAATTTGTGAGCGCAGTATTGGAGATCGTCGCCAAATTCACGAGAACAATCAAAGCGACATCTCAAGACTTCTCAAAGCTCGTATTCATTGCCTAAAGCTTCGTTGAAGCTTTTGGAGCGTTTTGGAAGTCATGAAGACTTGATCGACGCTCTCGAAGACCGTTCCTTAAGGTTTTATTTATAGTCTTTTAGCTTCGATCTATAGAATGTTAAGCCTTGAGTATATCTTACATTTCTATCTTCATAACGCTCCTATCTTAGCTCTAGGATCATTGTAGAAGTCCATTCTAACTTCCTCGAAGCATCGCGCTTCGATTCGGACTTATTCGTGCATGTTAGTTGGTTCAAGAAGAAGAACTGACCGACTAGATGGTGATCTAGTCGGTCAGCAAAGCTTCTTGGACCGACTAGTTTGTGTTAATCTTTTCTTGCTCAGTATTGTTTACAGTTAGTCGGTCTACGTTGACTCACCGACCGACTAGTTTGTGAACTAGTCTGTCAGTGATGCTTCTTTGACCGACTAGTTGAACTTTACTGTTCATGCTAATTTTCTCCTGAGTTACTGTTTATCGTTAGTCGGTCTAAGAACGTTTGGTGACCGACTAGTTGATAATCTAGTCAGTCAACATTTGTTCTTGGACCGACTAAATCAATTTGTATTCAGACTATTTGTTTTTGACTCTTAGTCGGTCTAAGTTCACTGACCGACCAACTAGTTGTGAAATTAGTCGGTCAGAAAGTCTTCTTGGACCGACTAGATTTCTAGGTCTGAAATTCAATCTCTTCACAGTTCTTCACTTAGTCGGTCTATGTTGTTTGACTGACCGACTAGTTGATGAACTAGTCGGTCAGTGGTTGTTCGTTGACCGACTAGTTGCTTCAGATTTCTAACCGTTGGGATTTGACCTAACTTGTTTTTATGGGACCCTATAAATACGAACCTTGGTCATTTCTCTCTAGGTTAGAGCTGCCATTAAGAGATTCATTGAGATTGAAAGAGATAGACATTCTCACTCATTTCCAAAGCTCTCTTCCTCACAAGAAATCCATTCTCTCACTTTCTAGATCTAGAATCCATCTTGAGAGAAGCTTGTTCTTGGTGAGCCCTTCAAGCTCTAGCTTGATTCAAGTCTCCAAATCACTCCTAGGAACCCATTGCTGGTCATTTCAGTTGTGCTAGGTCTTGGTGACTTCATCTTCCTCAAATCCCTCCTTGCACCTATTTGGTAAGAATACTCAAGGTATAGGATTTTGTGGTAAGATTGTTTATTTCATTATAAACTTGTTTATATTGCTTATTGATTCTCTCGGTTGTGAGAGAAGGTTGTGATCCCGGGTTGTGGGATTCACTATTGCCATTGCATGTATGATTTGATCTTGTGAAGGTTTTTCACAAGATATCATAGTGGAAATCTTGGGTTAGGGTTTCTAACCTAAGTATCCGGAGGGGATCTGGATGGTTGGGACGTAGGATCACCGGGAACAAGTCGGGGAGACTTGGGTGGATCCGAACCCAGTAACATTTATTGTTAGCATTGTTAATTTTGTTGTTGTCATCAATTTAAGCTTCCGCAAATTGATTTGGTAGTTGTTTGCACGATAATTAGGAATTATACTCATCGTTATTTTTAAAGTACTATTCACCCCCCTCTAGTACTTGTGCAGTAGCTTGTAGGGCATTACATTTGGTATCAAAGCCAGATACTTAGCTATGTCTGCCAACGACAACAAGACCGTTCGTCCACCTGCGGATTATGGATCCTTCAGGAACCGTGAAGGAGCGTCTTCGGTCATGGAAGGACATTCCTCGACTAGGCCTCCATTCTTCAACGGCGTCAATTATGGATATTGGAAATGCCGGATGGAAACGTTCCTCCAGAGCGCCTCCTTGTGGAGAATTACCATGTCGGAATACAATGTGCCTACCGAAGAAGATTTCGACAAGTGGACTACCGCGGAGGTCGCCACGGAGATTGGAAATGCCAAAGCTATGAATGCTTTACAATGTGCATTGGAACCCGAAGATTTTAATAAGATATGCACATGTAAGAGTGCATATCAAATTTGGAATTCGCTCCTCATTTTGCATGAAGGAACGAGTCGGGTAAGAGATTCTAAACTCGTGGTAGTCAATAGAGATTACGAATTGTTTCATATGGAACAGGGAGAAAAGATGAAGAAGTATTATGCTCGCTTCGTCGACATAATGAACGAGTTGGAAGCTCTTGGCAAAACCTACACCCAAAAGGAGAAGTGTTCGAAGCTTATCGAAGGACTTCCTTCTTCTTGGGAGAAACGTACCTTCGCCATCGAGGAAGGTAATGACATGAATAAGTATACCGTAGTTCAATTGATGGGTACTTTGATGTCATACGAGGTACGCAAAGATAGCAAGGTGAAGTTATAAGAAAAGATGAAGTCCTATTTGAACCAAGACGTGCCTAAGAAAAAGGCGATTGCATTCAAGGCGGCTTCATCCACCTATACCGATGATGAGGACTCGGAAGAAGAAATGGACATGGAATCCATTGCACTCATGGCAAAGAAGTTCAATCGCTTCTTCCGAAAGGGTAACTTCAAACAAAAATCTAAATTTACTTCTACTAACGCCTCTCCACCTTTGTGCTTTAAATGCAATAAGCCAGGACACATCAAAGCGGATTGTCCTCAAAACAAGCAAAAGGAGAAGTGGAAGGCGCTGAAGTTCGACAAGTCCAAGAAGTACAAAAAGGGGTACAAAAAGGAACTTGTCGGAGCAACATTCACCGACTTCGAGGATTCCTCAAGCGGAGAGTCGGACGATGAGAAAGTGGAGCAAGCACACATGTGCTTCATGGCAAGAGAGGAGCATGATCAAGGATCTTCCTCCTCCGATGATAGCGACAACGAAGGCGATGAGGTAACTATGGATGATCTTAGGAATGCTAACTCTCAATTATGGTCGAAATACACTAAATTAGTAAATAGATATACTAAAGTAAAAGATGACCTAGCTAGCATTCAAACCTCGTCTAAGACTATCATCACCAACAACGACACCGTTGTTGAAGAGTTAAGAAATGAGATTGTTAATCTCAAATCTAAACTTGAACATGTTAGCATTGATGATCCGGAAGAACATAGGGTAGCGGATTTGACTTCTCAAAACTCGACTTTGAGTATTGAGAATGAGAATCTTAAATCTCGTGTTTATGTGCTCACATCGTAAGTATCCAATTTGGATACTTCTATGCGTTCTCTCACCGAGAAATATGAGAACACATTAGGCCGAATTAATAAATTCAATAAGGGTAAGGACCATTTGGATAAAATCCTAAGTGACTTACTTCCGGCCAATCACCACATTGGTTTGGGGTATACGATGGGATGTTCATCCAAATCGGCCACTACTTTTGTTAGGCCAACTTCCGGTGACTCTACGAGTGGTAGCAAACACTCTATTGGTAGTTCTTCTACCAATGGTGCTTCCACCTCGTCCACACCCTCTTTAGGAAAGAAACCCACTTTGGGTGGACCTCCAAAGAAGGGGCATGCTTATATGTACACCAATACCATGCCACGTAGGAACACACGTCCTACTCCACCGGCTCACACATATGATGATTTTTATGCAACACATTCTCGGGCACGTGCACACCATGTGAGACACCCTCACGCACGTGTTCCCTCACATGCGTATGTTCACCCACAACATCATATGAATAATTATCCACATGCACCATTCCATCATGTTCCTTATGCCTATCCACAACATGCATCACGTAGAAATCAACGTCGCATGCATGCACCCAATAGGATGAGGGCTCCCAAGATTTTCACTATTTGGAGCCCAAAGGACACAAGCACGGATGAAAAACAAGTGTATATGAATTCTTATTTTTCGGAAGTTGTGCATATTAGAAATTATGTGGGGAAGTCTAAGTCCAATTGGACTTGGCTTCCAAAGGTCTAACCTTTGAGGACCCAATGACCTTGGGTACCATGATATGAAATTTTCTATCTTTTGGTACTCAAGGAAAAGAAAAAGAAAAGGAGCAACAAATTTAAATTTAGCTCCAAGGGGAATTGGATATTCGATAGCGGGTGTTCAAAACACATGACGGGCGATGCTCAATTGCTTTCCGGAGTGGTGCCCATTGCTAATGGGAACCGGGTAGTCTTTGGAGGCAACGAGAGCGGAACCATCGTTGGTGTTGGTAAAGTGGGTAACCTATCTAAACCCTTAATTAGTGATGTTTATCTAGTTAATGGTTTAAATCATAATCTTATTTCAATAAGCCAACTTTGTGACAAAGGTTACAAAGTTAGCTTTGCGAAAGGATTGTGTCATATTTTGAATGATAATAATGATTTATTATTTTCCGGCACACGTCATAAAGATATTTATATTTTGGATCTTCCTAAGTCATATGAACAATGTCTCGTTGCCAACACAAGTGAACAACACTTATGGCATCGACGCTTTGGACATGTGAACTTTGGAACACTTTATAAGCTTTCAAAATTAAATTCCATTAATGGTTTTCCGACGCTCGTTTTTGAAAAGAAAAGTTTTTGTGATTCTTGTCAACATGGCAAGCTTCCTAAATCTTCATTTAAACCTAAGAAAAGCATTTCTACTAAACGGCCACTAGAGCTATTACATCTAGATTTATTTGGGCCAACTAGAGTTGATTCCTTAGGAAATGCAAGATATGGACTTGTCATCGTCGATGATTATTCTAGATTTACATGGGTATTTTTCTTATGTAATAAAAATGAAGCTTTTGAAAACTTCACAATATTTGTGAAGAAAGTACAAAATCTCATCGGAACCACCATTGTCACTATTCGTAGTGATCATGGGGGTGAATTTGAGAATGAGTCTTTCTCAAATTTTTGTGATGATCTTGGAATTACTCACACGTTTTCTTTCCCTCGCGCACCTCCTCAAAATGGTGTTGTTGAGAGGAAGAATAGAACGCTTGTGGAGTGTGCTCGCACTATGCTCGAAGATAGCCAACTTGGTTATCAATTTTGGGCGGAAGCGGTACACACCGCTTGTTATGTGTTTAATAGAATACTTTTGAGGCCCTGCACCAAACAAACTTGCTATGAATTGTTGTTTGGTAGATTGCCTCAAGTTAAACATTTTCGTGTTTTCGGCGCAAAATGTTTTATTAAAAACACATATGATAATTTGGACAAGTTTGATCCGAGATCGGATGAGGGGATATTTGTTGGGTATTTCTCTCGTAGCAAGGCCTACCGGATATACAACAAAAGATCCTCTACGACCGAGGAATCACTACATGTCTCTTTTAATGAGAATTTTACTACTTCTATAATTTCAAATGATGATGATTCTATGGATGTTTTATGTGATTCGTTTGAAAATTCTAAGTCTATTGATTCAATTGATTCTATTGATACTAACCCGACTAATGAAGTTGTTGAGAATATTCCTAGTGATCAAGGTATTCCCAAGCGGCTTCATACCGTTCGCGACCATCCTCATGAGCAAGTCATTGGCAATATTCAAGATAGAGTCAAGACGAGATCACAAGTCCACCACTTCGCCAATTGTGCCTTTGCCTCATCGATAGAGCCAAAGAATATAGTTGAAGCGTGCGAAGATAGTGCTTGGATCCTTGCCATGGAGGAGGAACTCATTCAATTCGAGAGGAATGAGGTATGGGAGCTTGTTCCTTTGCCATCGAAGAACCACACCGTCATAGGGACAAAGTGGATCTTCAAGAACAAAACCGACGAAAACCAAGTCGTCGTCCGGAACAAAGCTCGGTTAGTAGCTAAAGGCTATCGACAAGAGGAAGGTATCGACTTCGAAGAATCCTTCGCTCCGGTAGCTAGATTAGAATCAATTAGACTATTATTGTCTTTTGCATGCCATAAAAATTTTAAATTATTTCAAATGGATGTTAAAAGTGCATTTTTAAACGGAGATGTCGTTGAGGAAGTTTACGTTTCTCAACCTCCGGGCTTCATAAGTGAAAAATTTCCAAATCATGTTTTTAAACTAAAGAAAGCTCTTTATGGTTTGAGACAAGCTCCTCGAGCTTGGTATGATCGCCTAAAGAATTTTCTTTTGGATTTGAATTTTAAAATGGGCGAAGCCGATTCTACACTCTTTGTTAAGCATGCTAATAATGATATTTTATTAGTTCAAATTTATGTTGATGATATCATTTTCGGTGCTACTAACTTCACTCTTTGCGAAGAGTTTTCTAATGTTATGAAGGAACAATTTGAGATGAGCCACATGGGCGAACTCAAATATTTCTTAGGTCTCCAAATTCACCAATTGAACGATGCAATCTTCATCCACCAAACGAAATACACGGTGGAGTTGCTAAAGCGTTTGGAATGGAGAATGCCTCCGGGAAAAAGACTCCTATGAGCACTACAACGCATCTTGATAAAGATACGGGCGAAAAAGATGTAGACATTCGTCTATATCGAGGTATGATAGGTAGTTTACTTTATCTTACCGCAAGTAGGCCCGATATTATGTTTGCCGTTTGTATTTGTGCTCGTTATCAGTCTCAACCTAAGGATTCTCACTTAGTAGCGGTTAAACGTATTTTTCGCTATCTAAGTTACACTTTAGATTTTGGATTACTTTATCCGAAATCTAGCACATATGAGTTAGTCTCATATAGTGACGCTGATTATGCGGGATGCAAATCCGACAGGAAGAGTACTAGTGGCACTTGCCATTTTCTAGGAAATTCCCTTGTCTCTTGGTTTTCCAAGAAGCAAAATTCGGTATCACTTTCAACCACCGAGGCGGAATATATTGCCGCTGGTGCCGCTTGTGCCCAGGTTCTTTGGATGAGACACACACTGAAGGATTTTGGTATTCATTATGATACTAGCCCTATCATGGTGGATAACCAAAGTGCTATTTGTCTTTCAAAGAATCTGGTGCACCATTCCCGATCTAAACACATAGATGTCCGACACCATTTTTTAGATGATCATGTTGCTAAAAAGGACATCATATTAGTGTACGTTGAAACCCAAAAGCAAATCGTCGATATTTTCACGAAACCCCTAAAGGAGGACTCCTTTGTGCGGTTGCGTCGAGAATTGGGGATTATGGGTGAATCCGAGATATATGATTCATGTTTCATTCAATTAGCTTGCATGCTATTATATTTCGCAATATTTCGTTCATGCTAGACTTATTGAATTTTTGGGGATTTTATGTGATATGTTTGAATTTTTGCTCGAATTCTTATTTGGATGTCGTATTTGAGATTTCGATGTTTTATGGGGTAGTTTAGATGACTTATGAGAGGGTTAAGATGTTTCGTCCAAGTGTTTTATGGAGAGAACTTATTTATCAATTTTTGGACTCTTCTAGTCGGTTTCAGTTCATCAGACAACCGACTAGATGCACATCTAGTCGGTCAACTAGTGAACTCAGACCGACTAGTTCAAGCTTTGAACTTTCCCTGTCATTGACTTCTTTTAGTCGGTCACAGTTCACTTACCGACCGACTAGATTGAAAACTAGTCGGTCAGTTATTGAACTGTGACCGACTAACTCTAGCCCTAGAATTTTTGTTTTGCCTCTGTTTCGACTTAGTCGGTTTAAGCTCATTGACCGACCGACTAGATCGTAATCTAGTCGGTCAGTGCTTGAACTGTGACCGACTAAGTGCTCTAGGGCATTCACGTCTTTTCGCATTCTCGACCGACTTATACCAATCATATCCGATTGTTTTGCCTTCTAGTCGGTTGTTTTTGTTCTCCAGCTCGAAAAACCCCCTAGCCCCGATCGTGACCTTTCGACTTCCGTCGTTCTCCGGCCATTTTTCCGGCCAACTCCGCCGGCAGTCGCCGTCGATCACTCCCCTAGGTAACTCCCTCCTTCCTAGGTCTCGTTTTCATCCCTAGGGTTTGTCTTAGGACTTGTTTTCACCTCTAGAGTTTCGGATTCAATCTTAGGGCTTTTTGTGTTAGGTTCTAGGGTTTGAGTTAGGTTGTTTGATCTTCTCCCGTCGCTTGATTGAACTCGTTGTGCCGCGATCATGGAACGAACGAGAATCCCGATTACCTCTTCTGGGGCATCCCCCATGACCATAGAGGCCGCGACCGCTTCGACCCCTCCTAAGCGTAGGGCCAAGACCACTCGTCCCCCCCTCTTCGTCTTCAACACCATTGAAGAGGAAGAGGACATCCAAGCCCAAACCTACATGCCAATCTTCCAAGCCCAAAGCTAAACCCAAAAAGTTCCGTGCACCTACTCCTCCCGGTGAGCGTTCAGATAGTGACTCTGAGGATGATTCTGAGGAAGAATACACTCCTGAACATCCCGAGAAGGCACCTACTCCACCCCCTCCTCCACCTCCTCCTAAGACCCGTAAGGCTAAGGGTAAAGGCCCGATGCCAGTCGGCGGTGTTGATATATCGTTGTGTCACGACGACCCTCAGTGTCTAGCGGCTTACAACCGTTTAGAGCACTGCCCACTGCTGTTGGAGCATTACGTTCAGTTTTCTGATTTCCTTGGCCTTGCGGATCTGCTCTCCTATAGTGGGCTCCTTGACTACCTTCGCTTCGACCCTAAGGCGAACCCTAGACCCTATCCTCGCCTGGTCAAATTATTTTATGCAAATCGTGTCCGGGGCCACTACGATGAGAGTCACTCCATCGAGACTACTGTCTTGGGAACTCCTATAGTTCTCACGGCAGAAATCTTGGGGGAGGTGCTTGGTTGTTCGTCGTCTGGTCTCCTCCCGTCGGACATTTCAGTCGATGATATCTCCTCCTTGGATCAGTCTGTTCTATCTGATATCTTCCATGTGATCCCTCCTGCCTTCATTGGTGTTCCTTCGAAGTCATTTAAGCCAAATGCATGGGTGCTCAATCTCATTCTGAAGTCGTGCTTGCTTCCCAAGTACGGCACATCTTCTCTGCCATCCCAGCCGTTCCTTAAGTTGATTTACGCTCTATTCTTGGGTTGCAAGATTAATTGTGCTCGCGTTATACTCGATAAGATGGACTCTTTCGAGTGTATTCGCAAGACCACTAAATCTGCGCATATCCCGTACCCGTGTCTGTTGACCTTGGTTTTCCGTCATTTCTGTGTCCCTCTGCCTCCAGACGACGAGCGTCCTCTTGGTCCTCCACTGAACGCGACGGCCGTTAAGAAATCTCTTGCGGCACTCCATCACGTGCAGCGGACGACTCCTTCTGCGTCTCAGGGCACTACTTCTGCAGCTGCTGCTTCTCGACCTCCCACCACACTTGATGATGTTGTCCGGTTACTTCGTCGGCACGAGTCTCATTTGGCTCGTACCGAGGAGGTAGTTTGCCGTATGGCTAGTTTGATGGGCGTCCAGCTTCCTCCTCCTGTTTCTGAGGATGAGGAGATGGATGATGAGGATATCGATGAGCTTGTCACCTCCTTTGCTCGTGGCGCTGAGGCCACTGCTGCTACTGCTACCACATCTGCTCCTGGAGCTGGCACCTCTTCCGGTGCTCCAGAGACTTCTGCACCAGTGGATCAGACTTCTGATGCTGCTGTTGCTCCTGCTGACGACCATGCTCCTGTTCTGCCTGCTGTTGTTCCTGTTGATACCCCAGCCGTTGAGCCAGTCGTCGCTGTTTCCACTCCTGCCCCGACGATCCCATCTGTTGACACGCCTCTCCTCCCAGCAGAGCCTGAGTCCACTCCCTCGACTGGACCCATGGAGACTGCTGATCCTGCCACTTCCTCGTGATCGTCTGTTTCGAGGCCTCTCCTATGATCTTTGGATGATGCATCTTATTGAGAGTGTTTTGGGTTAGGATGGAGTGTTGGTGTCGTTTTGATGTACTTTTTGATTTTTTCGATATCGGTGTATTGTGATATTTTTTTTGGATGTTGATGATGGTTCCCCGATGATTATGTTGTACCTTTTTGATGTTGATGTAGATGTTGCACTTGATTCGATGTAATCGATGTGATTTTTGGATGTACTCATGGTATTCATATATATATATATATATATATATATATATATATATATATATATATACACATCGATGTTCTCTTTGTTTTACTTCGTCGTGCACATTTAATATTCATTCAATGTCTATGATATGTGAATTCGTCGCTCGACCCTTAAAAACTTGGTTAAATAGATTATATTTCTATGTGTGTATAGAATTGTTTTCCATGCACAAATTTAACCAAGAATATTGAATATTGGAGGGTATGTTCCTTTATTCAATAAATGAATTAATATTTGGTATTTTTGATGATTTTAGTTTTTCATTTTTGTTGATAATGGACAATTTGGCACACCTTGATTTGATTTCATCACTTTTCCCTTGGTGTCAATTAGTTCCATCGTCAATATCTAAGTCTCCCGATGTTGGATTTTCCTTTTCCTAGTTGTTGTCGTTGTATGCCCCCCATTTTTGGGATAATGCCAAAGGGGGAGAGATAATGATAATAAATAGGGCAAATGAAAATTTAACTCAATTTCCAAGAATCTAATTTGATGTGTTAGATTCAGGGGGAGTTAAGATATATATAAGGATTTTCAAAATCCGATATTTCAAAAATCGATTCTCGTTATATATCTTACTCGTCTGATTGATGCAATTTATATATATTCATTTTGGAATTAACGTGTCATCAATGCAGGGGGAGTAAGTATTTTACATTTGAATCATTATTTTTGATTATTATTTATGTTTGTTTGTCATCACCAAAAAGGGGGAGAATGTTGAATATTGGACTCCCCGGATTTGGTTTTGGATGATGAGCAAACATAAATAATTCATGAACTAACAATTTGTGAGCGCAGTATTGGAGATCGTCGCCAAATTCACGAGAACAATCAAAGCGACATCTCAAGACTTCTCAAAGCTCGTATTCATTGCCTAGAGCTTCGTTGAAGCTTTTGGAGCGTTTTGGAAGTCATGAAGATTTGATCGGCGCTCTCGAAGACCGTTCCTTAAGGTTTTATTTATAGTCTTTTAGCTTCGATCTATAGAATGTTAATCCTTGAGTATATCTTACATTTCTATCTTCATAACGCTCCTATCTTAGCTCTAGGATCATTGTAGAAGTCCATTCTAACTTCCTCGAAGCATCGCGCTTCGATTCGGACTTATTCGTGCATGTTAGTTGGTTCAAGAAGAAGAACTGACCGACTAGATGGTGATCTAGTCGGTCAGCAAAGCTTCTTGGACCGACTAGTTTGTGTTAATCTTTTCTTGCTCAGTACTGTTTACAGTTAGTCGGTCTACGTTGACTCACCGACCGACTAGTTTGTGAACTAGTCGGTCAGTGATGCTTCTTTGACCGACTAGTTGAACTTTACTGTTCATGCTAATTTTTTCCTGAGTTACTGTTTATCGTTAGTCGGTCTAAGAACGTTTGGTGACCGACTAGTTGATAATCTAGTCGGTCAACATTTGTTCTTGGACCGACTAAATCAATTTGTATTCAGACTATTTGTTTCTGACTCTTAGTCGGTCTAAGTTCACTGACCGACCGACTAGTTGTGAAACTAGTCGGTCAGAAAGTCTTCTTGGACGAACTAGATTTCTAGGTCTGAAATTCAATCTCTTCACAGTTCTTCACTTAGTCGGTCCATGTTGTTTGACTGACCGACTAGTTGATGAACTAGTCGGTCAGTGGTTGTTCTTTGACCGACTAGTTGCTTCAGATTTCTAACCGTTGGGATTTGACCTAACTTGTTTTTATGGGACCCTATAAATACGAACCTTGGTCATTTCTCTCTAGGTTAGAGCTGCCATTAAGAGATTCATTGAGATTGAAAGAGATAGACATTCTCACTCATTTCCAAAGCTCTCTTCCTCACAAGAAATCCATTCTCTCACTTTCTAGATCTAGAATCCATCTTGAGAGAAGCTTGTTCTTGGTGAGCCCTTCAAGCTCTAGCTTGATTCAAGTCTCCAAATCACTCCTAGGCACCCATTGCTGGTCATTTCAGTTGTGCTAGGTCTTGGTGACTTCATCTTCCTCAAATCCCTCCTTGCACCTATTTGGTAAGAATACTCAAGGTATAGGATTTTGTGGTAAGATTGTTTATTTCATTATAAACTTGTTTATATTACTTATTTATTCTCTCGGTTGTGAGAGAAGGTTGTGATCCCGGGTTGTGGGATTCACTATTGCCATTGCATGTATGATTTGATCTTGTGAAGGTTTTTCACAAGATATCATAGTGGAAATCTTGAGGTTAGGGTTTCTAACCTAAGTATCTGGAGGGGATCCGGGTGGTTGGGACGTAGGATCACCGGGAACAAGTCGGGGAGACTTGGGTGGATCCGAACCCAGTAACATCTATTGTTAGCATTGTTAATTTTGTTGTTGGCATCAATTTAAGCTTCCGCAAATTGATTTGGTAGTTGTTTGCACGATAATTAGGAATTATACTCCTCGTTATTTTTAAAGTACTATTCACCCCCCCTCTAGTACTTGTGCAGTAGCTTGTAGGGCATTACAAATAGCGGTTGCTCGAATCACATGACGGGCAACGAATCCCTTTTCACGATGCTATCAAGGAAAGATGGATGGACGGTTATTCTTGGAGATGGAAAGAAGTGCAAAATCTTGGGTAAAGGTAACATTGGTAAGCATCCTCTTGTGGTCATTGAAAATGTTAATCTTGTTAATGGTTTATCACATAATTTGTTAAGTATGAGTCAGCTCTGCTCTATAGGCCTTAAGGTTCATTTAGAAAATGACAAAGTATATATTTTGAAAGGTGATGATATTCTTTTCAAGGGTACATCTTATAATAACATCTACACTATAAAACTTAGTGATTCAAATAATCTAAAATGTTTAGTTGCATCACATGAGACTAGTTCGCTTTGGCATCGAAGATTAGGCCATGCTGGCATGGACCTAATCTCAAAGCTTGCTCGAAAGAAACTGGTGAGAGGTTTACCTCAAATTAGCTTTGATCGGGGTAAGATTTGCGATGCATGTCAACTAGGTAAACAACATAAAAGTAGTTTCATTCCTAAAAACGTTGTAACTACTTCTAAGCCATTGCAACTATACATTTGGAATTATTTGGACCACAAAGGTTGCTTGTTTAGGTGGTATGCGTTATGGCTTTGTTATTGTCGATGACTTTTCACGTTTCACTTGGGTTTATTTTTTGACACACAAATATGAAACTTTTGATGTTTTTAAAATGTTTTGTAAAAAGGTTGAAAATGAAAAAGGTTTTTTAATTGTCAAAGTTAGAAGTAATCATGGAGGAGAATTTGTTAATAATAGCTTTGATGATTTTTGCATTTTAAAAGGTTATTCACATAATTTTTCCGCCTCGAGGACACCACAACAAAATGGGGTGGTTGAGAGGAAAACCCGTACTTTGCAAGAAATGGCTAGGACCATGATTCATGATTACAACTTGCCTTTATATTTTTGGGCTGAAGTTATACATACTTCTTGCTATATTTTAAATCGTGTGTCCATTAGACCCATTTTGAAGAAAACACCTTATGAGCTTTATAGAGAGTTGACTCCCAACTTATCATATTTAAAACCATTTGGATGCAAGTGCTATATTCTAAAAGTAGGCAAAAATCTGGATAAATTTGATGCTAAATCCGATGAGGGTATTTTTTGGCTACTCACCACATAGCAAATCTTATCGAGTATTTAACAAAAGAACTCTTACTATTCAAGAAATTGTGCATGTGAAATTTGACGAGAAAAGTGCTATTAATGAATCTTCTAGTTCTGCAGAATCTAAAGATATTGTAGGTGGCTTGGATAGACTGGAGATAAACACTAGCAATTTCAATGAACAAGAGAACAACAATGATGGTGTACCAAAAGAAGCAGAAACTACTACGCCATCACAAGATCTCCCTAAGGATTGGCGCTTTAAGAAGGTCATCCAAAGAATCAAATCCTTGGAGACACGATGGAAGGTATACGTACTAGAAGTAGCTTTAATTTAATAGTTAACTTTGCATTTATATCCATTTAGAGCCTAAAATGTTGATAGTGCTTTAGAAGATTCCTATTGGATTATGGCAATGCAGGAGGAATTGTCACAATTTGATAGGAATCAAGTTTGGGAACTTGTTTCTAAACCAAAAAAGCAAACAATTATAGGCACAAAATGGGTATTTAGAAACAAACTTGACGAAATGGGAAATGTTGTGCGTAATAAAGCTAGATTAGTAACACAAGGTTATAACCAAGAGGAAGGGATTGATTTTGATGAAACCTTTGCTCCTGTCGCAAGATTGGAAGCAATTAGGATGCTTTTAGCATTCGCTAGTTTCATGTAATTCAAACTCTTTCAAATGGACGTCAAGAGTTCCTTTTTGAATGGAGTTTTATCTGAGGAAGTCTATGTCAAATAACCTCCTGGGTTTGAAGACTCTATCCACCCGGACTATGTTTTCAAGCTTAAACTTGCTTTATATTGGCTCAAACAAGCTCTTAGAGCGGTATGAGCAAAGAAAATAATTTTTCCATGGGAAAGGCAGATAAAACTCTATTTGTTAAACATCAAAGCAAAGATCTACTTGTAGTACAAATATATGTTGATGATATCTTTTTTGGTGCTACTAACAATCTACTGTGTGAGGAATTTTCTACATGTATGTCTAGGGAATTTGAGATGAGCTTGATGGGTGAACTCACATTCATGCTTGGTTTGCAAATCAAACAATGTGAGGACAGAATTTTCATCAATCAAGCAAAATATGCAAAGGAGTTAGTGAATAAGTTTGGACCTGAAAATGCTAAGGAATGCTCTACTCCTATGTCAACGACGGCAACGATGGATAAAGAAGAAAAGGGAAAAAGTGGATGAACGCTTGTACCGAGGTATGATTGGTAGCCTATTACACTTGACAGCTAGCAGGCCTGATATAATGTTTAGTGTATGTTTATGTGCTAGGTTTCAATCTTGTCCAAAAGAGTCACATCTTTCTTATGTTAAAGGAATAATTCGATATGTTAAAGGGACCTTAGATTTTGGTTTATGGTATCATTGTTCCACATAATTCGAGCTAGTAGGATATTATGATGCGGATTTTGCGGGACGTAAGACCGATCGTAAGAATACCACGGGCACTTTCCAACTATTAGGTATGTCTCTTGTTTCATGGTTCTCCAAGAAGCAAAACTCCATAGCATTGATTACAACCGAAGACGAATATGTTTTAGCAGGTTATGGTTGTGCTCAAATTCTATGGATGAGACAAACCCTTAGAAACTACGATCTTACTTTCCAACCTACAACCATTTGGTGTGACAACAAGAGTGATATAAATCTATCTAAAAATCCTATTCTACACTAGGACAAAATATGTTGATATTCGTCACCACTTCCTTAGAGATTATGTTGATAAGAAAGATATATATTTAGGATATATTGATACCGAAAAACAATTAGTGGACATATTCACCAAACCCTTAAACCAAAAACAATTTTGCTTCATTCGAAGAGAGTTGGGGATTATGTCACTAATTGAGCATTAGCACGCATATCCATGCACATACACATGCTTAAATATTGTATCTAAGCTACACACATTGCACACTATTTCATCTCAACATGGGTTCGGTCATTCTTTGTATGTGCATGCATGATCGTCATCACTATTATTGATTCTAGTTTAGAATTTGATTTAAAGCTTGTTAGACATCTTAGAAACATTAAAATGTTTTTGATAATGATGCACCATATTATTGTAAAATCCACATCTTGAATTATTAATAAAAAAGTGAAACTTGTAAGCATGCCAAATTGTCCGAATCAAATAGATTGATTGATTCTTATAAACTATGGAGACAATTGGATGTGCTTAGATTCTAAAGTTTTTGAATTTATATTTTATCCTTACAATTTTGTGCGCGTAAATCTCTATGAAAAATTATTTAGTAGTATATGTCGATGCCTTCATGCATCACCATTCTAAGACACCAACATTGTAATTAAAAAAATTGCAATGAGCATTCATATATATATATATAAACGGGGGGATATCAAAACATTTTCAAATATGCTACATTTAATACTGGCGGCTAGTAACCTGATTTCGAGGGTTTGTTGAGCAATGCAGATGAAATATGGTAGATGAAATAACCACTTAGATCATCTCAATTCTAAAGGGCCCGAAATTTAACATCATGGTATTCCTTGTTTGGTGTCTCCCTACACATTACTTATTGTTTTTTCCATAGCAACGAAGGTTCACAAATTGTATTCGATAATCTTATATTTTGATCTCTTAGTTTCTAAGCACCCTTCATAGTGTCAAAGTGTTTCATAATACAACATCTTCCTGTTATATTTCTTACAACGACCGTATGCTTTCAATGCTCATGACATTTGTTATACTTTAAGTTCGTGGGGAAAAAGCATTAATATGAGCATCGTCATCAATTTCTTGTCTCCTCGATATGCTAAACTTGTTTCATGTCTCATTCTTAACCTATTCAATTTATTTTTGTGATCTTTTCGATTAATGGCAAAAGGGAGAGAGTAGAAAAATAATGCACAAGGGAAGAGATGCACATTTTGAGGGGGAGCTTGTCTCAACTTTTCATGAGAGCACATCGATAGGGGGAGCTTTGTATGATGTTTATAATCATGTGCACTATATAACTTGCTCTTTAATATCAATTCTCAATTTTTCCAAACTTGTTTGCCATCATCAAAAAGGGGGAGATTGTTGGCCTAGTTAGTCTACTAACTAGGTCGTACGATTTAATTTTGATGATGACAAACAAGTCATGTGTGACTAATATCTTCATTAAGTGATTTCAGGGGCAAAATGCAAAATAAATCTTGGTTGCAAGAGAAAGCGATTGTACGTGGATATTGGTGCAAAAAGGAAACTCAAAATTATCCTACATGAAAAATTGAATCGGTCAAAGATGAAGATTTGATTGGATACTCAATGGATTTTCTACTTGAATTAAAACTCCATGTTCTTATCCTAAACACAATGCACTTGGTCTCCTATTCAATCTCCTATTCAAAAATCTCATCCCATTATCACGCAAGATAGGATAAAAGCAAAACAAAAATTACGCACCAAATACACAAACTGCCGAATTTTTTGAGTCTGTTTGTTTTTTGTTCCCATCTAATTATCAACAAACGCACTCTTAAAGAAAAACATTTCACAAAAAATAAGAGGGGCATACCACAATACATTTTAAATCAATTGCATTCTCCTCTTTTTTTGTTGTGTTTCTGATCAAACGCATGCACATCTTTAGTGCGTAATTTTCAGTGTGTTTTGTTTTTTTGGTGCGCAACTCTTCTGTCAAAAAGATTACGCACGCACACAATCGTTTCGTGTGCTCTCTCTCTCTCTTAATTTTTGCGACGGCTACTTCCAAACATTAAGGGTCTTGCGAAACATTGAGGAGAAAATCACATGTCCATCTTCTTCTTGCTGACGCGAAGAGAAACTCACGGCTTGTGCAAGGGCAGGTCTCAGGGAAGGATTTCTATCGCGTAGTCAACTTTGTACACAAATATCTGCTGATCCAGACGTCGAATCGACTCGTTGTTTGTGCCCACACGACCACATCTTCATCCCCTTCGCAACGGTGATAGTCTTCTTTGCTCAGTCCTCAGGATTATACACTGTTCGGACGTTTTTCTACAGATTAGCCACTGCTGAATTCAGATTGGTGCAGTCATCTTCCTAAGACTATATCTTCCAATCCAGACATCGGATCAGCGAACTGTTTGCGTCTACATGATCACAATCTCACGAAATTTATCACGGTGATATCCCTCTGATTTTTCACCGCAGTAATAAAGCTATTTTAATCTAATTTTATTGTGGGATTGTATTGTGAATAGCTTTACTCTGAAGCTATCTCTGCGCGTTAACTCTTGAACTATATCTGTGTACGTTGATCACTACCCGTAAGTGTGATCAGATTTATTGAGTGAAATCCTCATAGGTCTTGGGGTCGAAGTTTTGGCTGGGAGCCACTCCGTTAAAAAATATATGTGTCTGATTATCTCTGTGATTGTAATTGTTTTTAAAATTTGTGACACACACCATATTCACCCTCCTTAGGGTGTTTTCAAGATATGTATCATTTTATTAAATGATATGATTTTTTGGCCAAATGTTGTCTTCTCTTATTTTTTTAGTTGAAGATTGCGTTCTCACAGTTCCACCGGAGATTTTTGTGGTTTTTTTGACCTTAAGGCTATTTTCTATATTTTCTGGAAGATAATTATCTTTTTATTAAATAATATGATTTTTGGCCTAATTTTATCTCTTATATTTTTCAGAAGAAGATGGCGATCTCTCGGTTCCATCGGACATTTTGCCGACTTTTCTGAGCTTCGAGCTATTTTCTACATTTTCTATAAGATATATAATATCTTTTGGTTTAATGATATGATTTTTATAGCTTAATTACGTTTTCTCTTATTTTTTTCAGTTGCAAATGGCGATCTCCCGGTACCAATGGACATTTTTGCAGATTTTTCTAAGCTTGGGGCTATTTTCTACATTTTATAGAAGATATAGCTCTTTTTATTAAATAATATGAATTTTAGCCTAATTTTGCCTTCTCTTATTTTTTTCACTTGAAGATATCGATCTCCCACTTCCAACGGACATTTTTAGATATTTCTGAGCTTGGGACTATTTTTCTACATTTTCGGAAAGTTATGTATATTTGTATTAAATGATATGATTTTTGGCCTAATTTTGTCTTCTCTTTTTTAATTGAAGATGGCGATCTCCTATTTCCAACAAACATTTGTGCGGATTTTTCTAAGATGCGGACTAGTTACTAAATTTTCTGGAAGATATGTATTTTTATATTAAGTGATATGATTTTTATAGCCTAATTTTGTCTTCCCTTATTTTTCAGTTGAAGATGGCGATTTCCCGGTTCCAACGGATATTTTTGTGGCTATTTCTGAGCTCGGGACAATTTTCTACATTTTTGAAAAGTTGTAGATCTTTTCATTAAATGAAATGATTTTTAGGCCTAATTTTTTCTTCTTTTATTTTTTTTCATTGAAGATGGTGATCGTCAGGGTCCAACTGACATTTTTTGCAGATTTTTTGAGCTTCGAGCTATTTTCTAAATTTCCAGCGATATACGAATTCTTATGTTAAATTATATCATTTTTATTGCCTAATTTTGTTTTCTCAGATTTTTAAGTTGAAGATGTCGATCTCCCTGATCTAACGGCCATTTTTTACAGTTTATTGAAGATATGGATATTTTTATTAAATGATATGATTTTTATAGTTTAAGTTTTTCTTCTCTTATTTTTCAGTTGAATATAGCGGTCTCCCGGTTGTAGCGGAAATTTTTGCAGAATTTTTGAGCTCCGGGCTATTTTCTACCTTTTCTATAAAATATGTATCTTTATATTAAATGATATGATTTTAATGACCTAATTTTGTTTTCTCTTATTTTTAAGATGAAGATTATATAGTCTCTCGGTTCCAATGGATATTTTTGCGGATTTATCTAAGCTCTGCGCTGTTTTCTACATTTTTCGTAAGATATGGATCTTTTTATTAAATGCCTAATTTTTTCTCTTATTTTTCAGATGAATAGGGCGATCTCCCGTTTCCAATTGAAATTTTTGCTTGTTTTTTAAGGTCGGGGCTATTTTCTATATTTTCTGGAAAAAAGTATCTTTATATTAATTGATATAATTTTTGTTACCTAATTTTGTCTTCTCTTATTTTCTGGTTGATGATGGCAATATTTTTATTATATTATATGATTTCTTGGCCTTATTTTGTCTTCACT
The DNA here is from genome assembly GCA_030789695.1 of Scilla litardierei. Lineage (NCBI taxonomy): Eukaryota > Viridiplantae > Streptophyta > Magnoliopsida > Asparagales > Asparagaceae > Scilla > Scilla litardierei. The sequence goes on along the minus strand of JAULAV010008189.1, from coordinate 32,118 downwards.
TATATTTCGGTTGAAAATCATGATCTCTCGGTTCCAACGGACATTTTTGCGGATTTTTCCGAGCTCCGTGCTATTTTCCACTTTTTGGAAGATATGGATCGTTTTATTAAAAGATATGATATTTTGGATTAATTTTGTCTTCCTTTATATTTTGGTTGAAGATGGGTTCTCTCGGTTCCAACGAAAATTTTTGCGAATTTTTCTGAGCTTGTGGCTATTTTGTACACTTTCTGGAAGATAAGAATCTTTATATTAAATGATATTATTTTCATAGCCCAATGTTGTCTTCTCTTATTTTTCAGTTGAAGATGGCGATCTTCCGGTTCCAACGGACATTTTTGCGTATTTTTGGGCTTGGTGCAATTTTCTACATTTTATGGAAGATATATCACTTTTTATTAAATAATGCGATTTTTACAGCCAACGTTTGTATTCTCTTATCTTTTTAAGTAGAAGATGGCGATCTCCCAGTTCCAATGGACATTTGTCCGAGATTGTTTTGTGCTCCAGGCTATTTTCTATATTTTTATATAATATGAATCTTTATATTAAATGATATGATTTTTATAACCTAATTTGTCATCTCTTATTTTTCTGTTGAAGATGGCGATCTCCATGTTCCAGGGGATATTTTTGCGGATTTTTCTGAGCTCGGGACTATTTTCTACATTTTTGAAAACTTATAGATCGTTTTATTAAATGATATGATTTTTTGTCCTAATTTTGACTTCTTTTATTTTTTTAGTTGAAGATTGCCATCTCCCGTTTCTAACAGACATTTTGCGTATTTTTCTGACTTCGGGACTATTTTCAAAATTTTCTGGAAGATATGTATCTTTTTATTAAATGATAATATTTTTGGCCTAATTTTGTCTTCCCTTATTTTTCAGTTGAAGATGGCGATCTCCCTGTTCCAACGGATTTTATAAGGTCGGCGCTATTTTCTACATTTTTATAAATGATCTGACTTTTATAGCCTATGTTACTCTTCTCTTATTTTTTCAGTTGAAGATGGCGATCTCCCGGTTCCAATGGACATTTTTGCAAATTATTTAGCTGAGTCTGTTGTTCTACATTTTCAGAAAGATATGGATCTTTTTAGGAAATGATATGATTTTTGGCCTAATTTTGTCTTCTCTATTTTTCAGAGAAGATGACGATCTCCTAGTTTCAACGAACATTTTTGCGGATTTTTCCGAGCTCCGGGATATTTTCTACATTTTCTGTAAGCTTTGAATCTTTATATTAAATGATATGGTTTTTATAGCCTAATTTTGTCTACTCCTTTTTTCAGTTGTAGATGGCGATCACCCGATTCCAACAGAAATTTTTGCAGATTTTTCGAAGTTTGGTGCTATTTTCTACATTTTATGAAAGATATCAATTATTTATTACATGATATGCTTTTTAGTTCCTGCGTTATTCTTCTCTTATTTATAAGTTGAATATTGCGATCTACAAGTTCCAGCAGACATTTTTTCTGATTTTTGTTAGCTTGGGGCTATTGTTCTTCGTATTACGGAAGATATGGATCATTATATTAAATGATATGATTTGTTGGCCTAATGCTATTTTGTCTTATTTTTCAGTTGAAGATGGCATTCTCACAGTTGGAGATATGGATCTTTTTACTAAATGATTTGATTTTTAGGCCTAACTTATTCTTCTCTTATTTAGTAGATGAAATGGCGATCTCTCGGTTCCAACAGACATTTTCGGGTATTTTTCTGAGCTCTGGGCTATTTTCTAAATTTTCTGTATGATATGAATCTTTAGATTAAGTGATATCATTTTTAGGTCTAATTTTGTCTTCACTGATTTATAAGTTGATGATGTCGATCTCCCGGTTCCAACGACCATTTTTGTAGAATTTTCTAAACACGGAACTATTTTATACAGTTTATTAAGGATATGAATCTTTTTATTAAATAATATGATTTTTATAGACAAATTTTGTCTTCTATTAATTTTCCACTTGAATATGGCGATCTCCCGGTTCCAATGAAAATTTTTGCGGATTTTTTGAGCTTTGGACTATTTTCTATATTTTTTGTAAGATATGGATCTATATATTAATCGATATGATTTTTATGGCCTAATTTTGTCTTCTCTTATTTTTCAGTTAAAGATGGCGATCTCCTGTTTCCAATGGAAATTTTTGCGTATTTTTCTGAGCTCAAGGCTATTTTCTATATTTTCTTGAATATAAGAATATTTATATTTTTCATATCAATTTTTTTGCATAATTTTAACTTCTCTTATTTTCCAGTTGATGATGGCACGATATTTTTATTAAAAGATATGAATTTTTGGCTTTATTTTGTCTTCTCTTATATTTCGGTTGATGATGGCGATCTCCTGGTTCCAATGGACATTTTTGCAGATTTATTGAGCTCCGGGCTATTTTCCCATTTTCTGGAAGATATGGATAGTTTTGTTAAATGATATCAGAGAAGACAAAATTAGGCCAAAAATACCCGTTGAAACCGGGAAATCGTCATCTTCAACTGAAATATATGAGAAGACAAAATTCAAAACTGGAAAATCGTTATCTTCATCTATAAAAATGTCTGTTGTAACCGGAATATCGCCATCTTCAACTGATAAGATTTTTATGTATTATTTTCTGAGCTTGGTACTATTTTCTATATTTTATGAAAGATATGGATCTTTTTATTTATTGATATGATTTTTATAGCCTAAATTGGTCTTCTCTTATTTCCAGTTGAAGACATTGATCTTTTTATTAAATCAGATGATTTTTTGGCTTAATTTTGTCTTCTCTTATATTCCAGTTGAAGATGGCGATCTCCCGGTTCCAACGAACATTTTTGCAGATTTTTTTGAATACTGGGCTATTTTCCACTTTTTTGGAAGATATGTATCATTTTCTTAAATGGTATGATAATTTGGCCTAATTTTTTCTTCTTTTATTTTTTCAGTTGAAGATGGCGATCTCCCGGTTCCAACAGACATTTTTTGCGGATTTTTCTTAGTTCGGGGTGGGTATTTTGTACATTTTCTGGAAGATAAGAATTTGTATATTAAATGATATGATTTTTATATCCTAATTTTTTTCTTCTCTTATTTTTCAGTTGAAGCTATTGATCTTCCAGTTCCAATGGACATTTCTGCGAATTTTTCTAAGCTACGTGCTATTTTCTACATTTTATTAAAGATATGGATCTCTTTATTAAATGACAATATTTTTGTAGACTAATTTTGACTTCTCATTTTTTTGAGTTGAATATGGCAATCTCTCGGTCCCCGTGGACATTTTTGCAGATATTTCTAAGATTTGTGCTTTTTCTACATTTTCTGGAAGATATGGGTCTTTTTATAAATTGATATGATTTTTTGGCCTAATTTTGTCTTCTCTATTTTTTAGATGACGATGACGATCTCCCGGTTCCTAGAAATATTTTTTCTGCACTTATTTTTAATTGAAGATGGCGATCTCCTGGTTCCAACGGAAATATTTTGTGGATTTTTCGATGCTCGGTGCTATTTTCTACATATTATCAAAGATGTGAATTTTTTATTAAGTGGTATGATTTTTATATCATATACTTTTCTTCTCTTATTTTTTCATTTGAATATTGCGATCTACCAGTCCATCAGCTTTTTTATACTGATTTTTGTTAGCTTTGGGCCTACTTTTCTTCATTTTATGGAAGATATAGATCATTTATTAAATGATACGATTTTTTGGCGTAATGATGTCTTCTGTTATTTTTTTTCAGTTGAAGATGGCGTTCTCACGGTTCCAACAGAGATTTTTGCGGATTTTTCACCTAAAGGCTATTTCTACATTTTCTGGAAGATATGGATCTTTTTATTAAATAATAAGATTTTTGGCCTAATTTTATCTTCTCATATTTTTCAAACGAAGATGGCGATCTCCCGGTTCCAATAGACATTTTTGCCTATTTTTCTGAGCTCTAGGCTATTTTCACATTTTCTGTAAGATACGTATCATTAGATTAAATGATATGATTTTTGTAGCCTAATTTTGTTTTCTATTATTTTTCAGTATAATATGGCGATCTCTTAGTTCCCAACGGACATTTTTGCGGCTTTTTCTGTGCTCGGGGCTATTTCTACATTTTATTAAAGAAAAGGCTCTTTTTATTAAATGATATGATTTTTGTAACCTAATTTTGTCTTCTCTTATTTTTTTTATTTGAAGATGGCAATCTCCCGCTTCCAATAGACATTTTTGCGGATACTTCTGAACTTGGGACTATTTTCTACACTTTTGGGAAGTTATGGATTTTTTATTAAATGATATGATTTTTTGGCCTAATTTTGTTTTCTGTTTATTTCAGTTGAAGATGGCGATCTCCCATTTCAAACGGACATTTTGGCGGATTTTCTAAGCTTCGGGCTATTTTATAAATTTTCTGTAAGATATGAATCATTATATTAAATGATATGATTTTTATATCCTAATTTTGTCTTCTCTTATTTTTTCAGTTGAAGATGTCACTCTCCCGGTTCCAACGACCATTTATGCGGATTTTTCTAAACTCAGAACTATTTTCTACAGTTTATTGAAGATATGTATATTTTTATGAACTGATATGATTTCTATGGACTTAGTTTGTCTTCTCTTATTTTCCAGTTGAATATGGCGATCTTCCAGTAACAACAAAAATTTTGCAGAATTTTTTGAGCTTTGGGCTGTTTTCTACATTTTCTGTATATATGGATCTTTATATTAAATGATATGATTTTTATGGCCTAATTTTGTTTTCTCTTATTTTTCAGTTGAAGATGGCTATCCCCTTGTTCCAACGGCAATTTTGGCATATTTTTCGGAGCTCTGGGCTATTTTCTATATTTTCTGGAAGATATAGATTTTTAGATTAAATGGTATGATTTTTATGGCCTAATTTTGTCTTCTCTTATTTTTCAGAGGACGATGGCGATCTCCCAGTTCCAACAGATATTTTTGTGGTTTTTTCTGAGCTTAGGGCTATTTTCTTTAATTTTTGGAAGATAATGATCTTTATATTAATTGATATGATGTTTGTTGCCTAATTTTGTCTTCTCTTATTTTCTAGTGGATGATGGCGATCATTTTATTAAATGATATGATTTTTAGCCTTATTTCGGCTTCTCTTATATTTGGTTGAAGATGGCGATATCACGGTTCCAACAGACATTTTTGCGGATTTTTCTGAGCTACAGGCTATTTTTCACATTTTCTGGAAGATATGGATTGTTTTGTTAAATGATATCAAAGAAGAAAAAATTAGGCCAAAGAATGTCCGTTGAAACTGGGAAATCGCCATCATCAACTGAAATATAAGAGAAGACAAAATTCGGAACCAGGAAATCTCCATCTTCATCTATATAAGTGATATGATTTTTATATCCTAATTTTTTTCTTTTCTTCTTTTTCAGTTGAAGATGGCGATCTCCCCGTCCCAATGGACATTTTTGCAGATTTTTTGAGTTCGATGCTATTTTCTAAATTTTATAGAAGATAACTTTTATATAATATGATTTTTATAGCCGACGTTTGTATTCTCTTATTTTTTAAGTTGAAGATGACGATCTCCCAATTTCAACGGACATTTTTGCAGCTTTTTCTTAACTTGAGAGTATTTTTCTATATTTTCTAGAAGATATGTATCTTTTTATGAAATGATATGATTTTTTGGCCTAATTTTGTCATCTCTTATTTTTCAGTTGAAGATGGTGATCTCCCGTTCCAAAGGAAATTTTTGCTGATTTTCTGAGCTCAAAGGGCTATTTTTCTACATTTTCGTGAAGTTATGGATCTTTTTATTAAATGATATGATTTTTTGGCATAATTTTTCCGTTGAAGATAGCGGTCTCCCGTTTCTAACTGGACATTTATCATATTGTTCTTACATTGGGACTAATTTCTAAATTTTCTGGAAGATATGGGTCTTTTCATTAAATGATATGATTTTTGGCCCAATTTTGTCTTGTCCTATTTTTCAGTTGAAGATGGCAATCTGCTTGTTCCAACGAAAAATTTTGTTGATTTTTATAAGCTCGGTTCTATTTTCTACATTTTTATAAATGATATGATTTTTATAGTCTACGTTTGTCTTCCCTTATTTTTTCAGTTAAAGATGGCAATCTCCCGGTTCCAATGGACATTTTTTGCGAATGTTTCTTAGCTTGAGTTTGTTTTTATAAATTTTTTGAATGATGTGGATCTTTTTATAAAATGATATAATTTTCTTGCCTAATTTTATCTTCTCTATTTTTTCGATGAAGATGACGATGTCCTGGTTCCAACTAACATTTTTATGGATTTTATTGAGCTCCGAGATATTTTCTACAATTTCTGAAAGAAATGAATTTTTATATTAAATGATATGATTTTTATATCCAAATTTTGTCTTCTCTTACTTTTCATTTGAAGATGACGATCTCCAGGTGCCAACGAACATTTTTGCGGATTTTTTTGAGCTCGGTGCTATTTTCTACATTTTATGGAAGATGGAGAATTTTTATTAAATGATATAATTTTTATAACCTACGTTTGTCTTCTCTTATTTTTTAAGTTGAATGTGGCATTCTCGGTTCCAACGGAAACTTTTACGGATTTTTCTGAGCTCCAAGCTATTTTCCACATATTCTGGAAGATACAGATCTTTAAATTAAATGATATCATTTATATGGTCTAATTTTGACTTCTTTTATTTTTCAGTTGAAGATGGCGATCACCTGGTTTCAACCGATATTTTTGCGTATTATTTTGACCTCGGAGATTTTTCTATTTTTTGATATAAATCTATTTTTTATTAAATGATATGATTTTTGGTCTAATTTTGTCTTCTCATATATTTCAGTTGAAGATGGCGATTGCCCGGTTCCAACAAACATTTTTGTGGATTTTTATGAGCTTGGTGCTATTTTCTATATTTGATTAAAGATAAAAATCTTTTTATTAAGTAATATCATTTTTATAGCCTACATTTGTCTTCTTTTATTTTTTTTCAATTGAAGATGGTGATCGACCCGTTCTAACAGATATTTTTGTGGATTTTTCATGGCTTGGGAATATTTTTTTAACATTTCTTGAGGTAATGGATATTTTAATTAAATGATATGATTTTTTGGCCCAATTTTTTCTTCTCTTGTTTCAGTTGAAGATGTCGATCTCCCGGTTCCAATTTACATTTGTGCGGATTTTTTGAGCTCAGGGATATTTTCTATAATATCTGAAATATATGGATCTTTATACTAAATGATATGATTTTATAGCATAATTTTATCTTCTCTTATTTTTCAGCTGAAGATTTTTGCAGATTTTTCTGGTTCCAATGGACATTTTTACGGATTATTCTGACCTCAGGGCTATTTTCTAAATTTTCTGGAAGATATGGATCGTTTTATTAAATGTTTTGATTTTTGTCTTAATTTTGCCTTCTCTTATTTTTAAGTTGAAGATAGCGATCTCCCGGTTTAACCGATAATTTAGCGGATTTTTCTGAGCTCAGTGCTATTTTCTATATTTTGTAAAATATATGTATATTTTTATTAAATGAGATGATTTTATAGCCTCCATTTTTCTTCTCTTATTTTTAGGTGAAGATGGCAATCTACCAGTTCCAACGTACATTTTGCAGACTTTTCTTTGCTTGGGACTATTTTTCTATATTTTCTGTAAGATATGGAACTTTTTATTAAATAATATGATGTTTTGGCCAAATTTTATATTCTCTTATTTTCAACTGAAGATGGTGATCTTTCGGTTCCAACGGACATTTTACGGATTATTCTGACGTCGGGGATATTTTCTAAATTTTCTGGAAGATTTGGATCGTTTTATTGAATGATTTGATTTTGGCCTAATTTTGCCTTCTCTTATTTTTTAGTTGAAGATTTCGATCTCCAGTTCCAACTGATATTTTTGTGGAGTTTTCTGAGCTCGGTGCTATTTTCTACATTTTATTTTTTTCTAGTGAAAATGGAGATCTACCTGTTCCGACGAACATTTTTACGGACATTTCTTTGCTCGGAGCTATTTTTCTACATTTTCTGTCAGATATGAATTTTTTTAAATGCAATGTTTTTGGCTTAATTTTTGTATTCTCTTTATAGTTGAAGATGGCGATCTCTTGGTTCCAACGTACATTTTTGCAGATTATTCTGACCTCGGGGCTATTTTGGATCTTTTTATTAAATGACTTGATTTTTGACTTAACTTAGCCTTCTCTTATTTTTAAATTGAAGATGGCGATTTCCCAGTTCCAACTGGTATTTTTGCCGATTTTTCTTAGCTCGGTGTTATTTTCTACATTTTATTGAATATATGCATCTTTTATTAAATGAGAAGATTTTTATATACTATATGTTTCTTCTCTAATTTTTTCGGGTGAAGATGGCTATCTACTGGTTCTAACGGACATTTTTGTGGACTTTCCTTTGCTTGGGACTATTTTTCTACATTTTCTATAAGATATATTTTCTTATTAAATGAAATGAATTTTTTGGCCTAATTTTGTATTCTCTTTTTTAGTTGAAGATGGCGATATCTTGGTTCCAATGGACAATTTTACATATTTTTCAGAGCTCCGAGCAATTTTCTATATTTTATGAAAGATATGAATCTTTTTATTAAGGATATGATTTTTTGATCTAATATTGTCTTCTCTTATTTTTCAGTTGAAGATGGAGATCTCCTGTTTTCAACAGACATTTTTGCATATTTTTCGGAGTTTCAAGCTATTTTCTACATTTTATGGAACATATGGATCTTTTTATTAAATGATATGATTTTATAGCATAAGTTTGTTTTGTCTTATTTTTCAGTTGAAGATGGCGATGTCCCAGTTCCAACAGACATTTTTGTGGATTTTTCTGAGCTCCAAGCTATTTTCTAATATTTATGAATCATTATCTTAAATGATAAGATTTTTTGACCTCATTTTGTCTTATCTTATTTTTTGCTAAAGATGTCGATCTCCCTGTTCCAATAGACATTTTTGCGGATTTGTCTGAGCTTGGGACTATTTTCTACAATTTATTAAAGATATGTATCTTGTTTACGGGTGTTTTCTCACCACTGAATCGTTGACCGAAGGACGGAAGGTCAACGTGGTCAAGGGGTCAGGAGGGGCCCCTATGTTCCGTCAAGTATGCGATTGCCCGACGGGGGTGCTTGGATCCTTACGCTGGCTCTCCAAAGGGTAAACTCAGCGTGTCGAGGGCGAGCGGGCTTGTTGATGGGAGCGCTTGGCATTTGTCAATGAGGTGCTGAGGGGTAGCCTCGGCACCGCGAGATCTGCTCGGCCTTGGTCGGCGTGTCGCTGAGGGGTAGCCTCGGCGTCGCGATTTCTACTTAGCCTAGACAGACGAAGAAGCTTGTCAGGGGGCCGGACCTTGGTTCCGGCCAAGTCCCATCCGATGCCTAAGTCAGAATGGATCTGAAAGATGCACGTCGGGACCGGTATGGCTCACAGGGTGGTCGATACGCGTATCCTTGGACTGAGTTAGGGGAGGGAATGCAAAGGGGAAAACAAGGTCTTTGTGTAGAGTGTTTTGGGGAGCAGTTAGCTCCTGCTGACGTGGGCTGACAGAGCGCACGTCCCGATCGTGGCCGACCCGATTTCGAGTCCTCGTGAGGGCCTCAACGGTCGGCCCGAACTCCTTTTGGGGGCCTCCTGCTTCCAATGTGGGCTTGGGCTGCTCGCTCTTGGGCCATGCCAAGATGGCCGTATCAATTGCCACATCGCTTGGGCCGTTCGGATTCTGTCGGTTCGGTTCGGGCGATGTGACTTGTGTGGATTTTGACAGGCACGTCGATCGAGAAAATGCCATTAAATAGGAGCCATCATGACGTTGGTCGGTTGAACTTCTCCTGCCCCTGGGTGCAGAATTCGAAGCGCCGCCGGTCGCCAGATGTTGCCACGTGTCCTCTTTTGAACGGCCCTCATTCTGGGATTGTTCCTCATATAAAGACTCCGCCCTTCTGAATTTGATCTTTCACGCTTTTCAATCAGGCCATGTTCTTGTGAGTACATGCAAATTCTCCTTCGTCTCCCTCCCTTTGGATTCCTTTCAAGGTAACCTCCTTCTACTTCTTTTGCCCCACTCGATCTGTCCTATGGCTGCACTTAGAATAGGTGGTTCCGAGTCTGGGTCTGGGGCTCCTCCGGTTCCTGAGTCAGGTACTCCTCCATCCTCAAGGCCTAGCACCCCTCGGTGATACGTCCAGTTCCAGACAAAGGGAAGGGATTTCTATTTGAGGACCCATTCTGTAGAGATGAGGTTCAGGCAACGGAGAGGTTCGATGTTCCCCCGGTGATCATTATGTCATCGTTTATCGTCCCCTTCTCGATAGCCACGAAGATCCGGGAGAAGTATTATGTCACCTGTATGATGTCCGAATCCCATTTAGCGACGAAAGGATCTGTTTCCCAAGGAGCTGCGAGACCAGTGTTTACGTCGAGATGTTCCGCATGGGACTCTGCTTCCCCCTCCATCCTTTCATCATATGGGTCATGGAGTTCTTGATGGTGGCCCTGTGCCAGCTGACCTCGTATTCAATGGCGATGCTGGTCGGGCTCGTTATGATCTGCAGCATCCACCGCTTAGAGCCGAACCAGCCCCTCTTCTTCTTCTATTTCTGGGTTCAGACGGTCGCTCGAGGATCGTGGCAGCACATTTGCGCCTAAGCGGGAAGGGAGTGCTTGCTCGGCCTGCCCTGTTGGGTGGGGGACTGGAGTTCGAACTACCTCCTTTTCATTTTCCCTGGGGATGATGTGATCCTGACAGGTTGGGGGGGTCTACATGAGTATGACTTGACGTTGACCCTCTCAGAGGCCGATCAAGCTGCGGTCCAGTTGTTGTCGTCTCTGCCCTTAGTGGAGAGGTCGGTCTGGCCCCTGCTGGATGACCTACTCCTTGTGGTCCCCTGGTATGTGTTCCATTTTCTTTCTGCTTCGCCTTTTGCTTAGTCTGATCTTCTTTCTCTCCGTAGAAATGACGGGTCGGGAATTCAGCCGCGACGTCGGTGAACTCATTCACCGGGGATCCAGCAGCGGCCGAGGAAACCCTTCTGGTCATGCGCCTCGTTGCATGGTGGTAGATGAGATCTACCGTGCCGACCCGGCGGTGGCGAGGCTGGAGCTTGCAGTCACTGTAGCGCCGCTGGCCCAGGTTGTGGTTGAATCCCCTGCGAAGGAGATCGTGGCCGTCAGTCCCTCCAGCTCTGCCCATGCCGAAGGGAGTAACGGGGGCACCGGCCCGGTGCCTCGAGCGCCTGCGGGTGGTTGTGGCAGGTGATCGCTCCGGGATGTGACCCAAAGAACGGTTGTAGTTTTACCGCAAGTGCACGGTGTAGCAGCGAGCGGGATATCGAACACAGGGAGGACGAATGACCGTGCTTGTTCCAATCAACCTGGCTATTTAAGAGAGAAATTTGCCTTTGGCGATCCTGTCATAATCGTCAGACAAAAATGCGGAAATATCAAATCAAATAAAGAACGTCTAGGGAATGTGGAATCCCCGCTACTCACCGTATTTCATAAATGCGGTTTATCGGTATCAAAATTGCTTGAATGAGAATTTGGATGAACTAGTTGCAACTGAATGTAGAACCAAGCTCACGCTCTCGCGCTGTTGCCGGTCTATAGCTATCCTAGGTTTGGGTCCAATCTCTTGCAAACCCTAGCCTAGGGAAGCTAGCATTAGGATCAACATCATCGTCCAATCGCGCACCGAGCCCAATCTCTTGCAAACTCGGTCCACGACCTAGATTGGGATAGTTCCTACCCGTCCAATCTCTTGCAAACGAGTATCGACATGGAATTGCAACCAGAAATCCTAGTATCGGTCCAATCTCTTGCAAACCGATACTTCGAAAATCCGACTCCAACCCAATTCGGATTTCTAGGGTTTCCTATCAAATTGGGATCCAATCTCTTGCAAATCCCAATTGATATGAATACCTATCCATCCGTAGTAAATTGATCCCAATCTAATCCCTAATAACAATTCTAGCACAATTTCTACCAATTCATCACAAATATGAAGATGGGCTTGTAGGGTTCATCCCCACGCCACAAGACGTGGAGACTACTCACAAATCATAGCAAAATCACAGAAATAATCGTTGAAATAAGCAATGGAATTCATCACAATATTGAGATAAGCAATAAAAATAGAATTTTTAAGGAAAGGAGATGCAAACCAATGGAGTTATCCAATTGAATCCAACAAAATTCCAATCTTTTAATCCTTTCCAATCACAAGAATAAAGCTAAAAACTAATCTAAAAAGCTGCAAAAAATCTGAGAGAGAGGCTCTAAAACTAGGGTAAAAACAGGGTTTAAATAGCCCTCAAAATCGTCCAAAAATCGTGACCAAAATACCCCTGCACATCCTGTTTTCCGCAGTTTTCGCTACAGGCAGCGCATCGCACTCGGCCGAGTGACAAAAGTCGCTCGGCCGAGTGAAAACCCTGTAATTTTCCAGTAAGTCGGGGCTTTCAGGGGTCTCTACTTCGGGGGCGGCTCGGCCGAGTGAGTTGTCGTCACTCGGCCGATGGCTTCATAGTACTCGGGCGGACGGGATTAACCACTCGGCCGAGTGGGTCTTCTGAAGTTCAGGCAGCCGAAAAACAGTAACTTGGATGTTTTGGAAGGGCTTCGTCTGGGCGCCACTCGGGCGGACGTGATGTCGTCACTCGGCCGATGTGGTCTTCGGTGCTCGGCCGAGTGCACAGGTAAATTGTGTCTGATCTGGTCGGCCGAGCAGTGTCTCGCTGGTCGGCCGAGTGGCTCCTCCACTCGGCCGAGTGGGACACAAAAAATGCCCAATCTGCTTGTATTGGCCTCCTCGTCGCTCCTGCGACGTCCGTTCTTCTTCCGCTCCTCTCCAACATCAAAATACCCCTCGGGGAGGTCGTTGGTGACCGTCTAGAGTAAGCGCATCTCGAGATCACTCCAAATCACGCCAAATCACCTGAAATGCGACAAAAACAACAAATCGTGAAAAGCATCGCAATATCGTCGATATATCGTGAAAAACATGATTTGGGCGATCTAAATGGCATGCAAACATGCGGGAAAAAGGGTGTAAAATAAGGAGTGATCAAAATCCCCCAAGCTTGCCTCTTACTCGTCCTCGAGGAAGATAAGTAAACGGCGGACCCGGTGGATTCGGAAAACGAAAACGGCGAAGAAAAATGAAAAATTGAAAATTGAAAAACGGAGAAGAATGAAAAAAAAAACGAAATAAAAATAAAGAAGAAAGAAAGAAGCGAAGAGGTAAGCCGCTAGATCATTTTCTCAGGACGTGGGTTCCGCTTACTCGTATAGCATGCGCTGAATGAAGAATACATGTCAAAGGATTTTATTTTGATATCATAGTATAATAGTGCAAATAGAAATAGAAAACCCACGAACAACGATATAATCATGAAAAACGGAATAATTTTAAAATTAGCATCGTCTGAATCATTTAAAGCGGTATACGAATCACAGATCACACACTTTTCAATTGAACGCTTTCTATCAGGAGTATATGAGTATCACACAATAGAAGAGAGAGAATAGAAAAGTATGGATTTCATGAAATGAACGCTAGGCTTAGATTTCTGGATTTCGTAAAGCTAGAAATAATCTCACCGAGTATAGAATATTACTTAGCCTAGGTTGTCGTGCAACGTCAAGTAGTCACTCTCTCACACATCAATGGATCCCCTCCCCCAAGCTTATCTATAAGCGTGGTGGCATAAAAAATATTCACATCCCCATTTTTATAGAGCTCCAAATGTAATAAGAAGAAAGAAGAAAGAAAGAAAGTGAGATGGGATCTTTTATTGAGGATTTTTCCTCTTTTCTCTCTTTTTTTTGAGATAATTGGAGCTAGGAATTAATAGCGGGGGAAATGCCATAAAATAGAATCGCTAAGGGGAGATTCACCAATGATTATAAAAGTAGAGAAATGATGTTCAAGATTTGTGGAGAAAGAAATAGATATAACTCTCGGTTCACTCTATAAGACATGCACGACAACTTCAGCAGGGTAATCTAATCTACTCAGTTTCGATCACAAAAAAGCTAACTAATCCAGATTTATCATAGCTAACATCATTCAATCATCCTGAAGTGAAGTGTACAATTCATGCATATAGAAGTGATATAGGAAAAAGAAATCAGTACTCCAGATATAAGCATTCAATGCGTGAATCTTGGTGTGCTTTCTGTGATAGCATACATATGAATATTCAGACTCAGCTAATAATAAAATTTCATCCATTTTCATGTGGCAAAAGTGTGGGTTACTATCTCTAAATGCAAGGCAAGTCATAGCATATGATATCAGGAATAAAATCTAAGACATGACAAATAAAGCATGCATATAGAGTAAGCTAAATCCAACGTCATCATCATCACAGAAAAGTCATCTCTAGCATGAGATGAAAAAGAAATAAAGATAAAGGAAAAAAAACTATTTACAATGCGGCACACAGAAAAATAAGAAAAACGTGATGCATGGTAAAGTAAAAGAAAAATGATGAAAATAAGTGCAAAAGTGAAAAACGGTGTGAAAAACTAAAAATAAAGGTGGCAAATCGAAAAAGAACGTGAGAACTCACTCCCCCAAGCTAAATGGCACAGTGTCCTCAATGTGCAAAGTGTGGCACACCGAGAGACAATCGATGGGAGGGGCAGGTGAGGATGCATGCATGATGAAAATAAAAAGAAAAATAAAGATATGAAAAATATGATGCGGACATGATGCATGCACAGATAGGAGTGATACAGATATATAAGTGGCACCAAAAACTCTCCCTCTCTCCCAAGAAAGACATAGAAAGATATGATCAAAAAGAGAATCCCAAAATGAGTGAGGGGAGGGGGGTGGACAAAAATGCATCAGGACCCAGCAGAAACGGCAGCACAACGGCAAAAGGAATCGATGGCATCAAGGGTGCCTAGGAAGGTGGTGCTGCGCCGTCTCCGTCCTGAGGCGGAGGTCGTGTGGGTGGTGCTGGCTGGACAGGCTGCTGAGCGGGGGTGGGTGTGGGTACGCGCGGGAGACGCTCCAGAACCTGGGTGAGACAGTAATGGATCTGGGGGATCAGCTCGAAGCGGCCAGCCATCGCAGAGACGGTGGAGGACAGGGTCCTCAGGTCGCCTCTGAGGCCACTCACCGCCCCCTCTAGAGCACGAATGCTCTGAAGTACAGTGTCAGGGGGAGGTGGTGCAGAGGGACGCACCGGGCGGGGCTGTGCAGGGCGTGGCTGGTGAACTCGGGTCGCGTATGTGACTGGCTCAGCGGGGAAGGGAACAAAAGGTGCTGCGCCTGTGAATGTGGGCCTGGCCTCAGTGTGAGGCCGGGGCACCGACTGGTGGGAAGTGGAGGCAGCAGCAGCGAAAGAAGAGTGCAAAAATGGCAGCGAGGTGGCCGGAGAGGTCAGTGGCACAGAAGTGTGGACAGACGCCACGACGCTCTCGGAGAATACAGCAGGGGTGGAGACAGAGGTGACTACCGCTGGGGTGGAAGTGTGTGGACCAAAAGGCGCAACCCCAGCGGAGATCATGCTAGCCATGGTCTCCACGACCGCGGCAAACGAGGGCTCTCCACTCTCAACAAAGGTCGGTGGGCGCTCGGGGAGTGCGGAGCAAAGAGGCTCGACGGACAGAGGGCCAGTGGTGGTGGTGGGAGTGGTGGTGACAGCCTCGGAAGTAGTGGAAGTGGTGGAAGTGGGCTCAGCTGAGGTACTCGTGACACTGACAGAAGTGGGGACAGAAGTGTCAGGAGCAGCAGAAACATCAGGTATAGGCTGAGGGGCCACTGGGTCAACAGGCTCGGCAGCAGGCTCGGCAGGGTGTGCAACAGGGTCTACAGGGGCAGCGTGGGCCTGCTCGGCCTCCTCGGCCTCGAGCACGTAAGCAGCAGGGATGAGAACATCCATCGCAGGGAGCCAGTCAACGTGGGCCGGTGCAATCAGAGTCCGAGCAGGGCTCTGGAGAATCATGTAATCGGCACCAAAAGGGCCGTGCAACCAGACCCAGTGACGCTCACCGTGCGGACGAAGCATCTTCATCCGGGCCATAACGTCTATAGACAGAGAAGTGGGGCCCGGGACGCGTCGCAAGTCGTCGGGGAAGTCCTCGCCCGTCATAAGAGCAAGCAAGGTGATCAGGCCGCCGCAGCATATCGGTGAGCGAGCGCCCACTGATACGATGATGCGGTCCAAAAACCAAGCCGCGATATCAATCACGACGGTGGGGACAAGCTCATCGCCATCCCTAGATAGAGCTCTGGGACGTGTCATCGCATAGAGCATGTAGAGCTCTGGCGTAGACATCGTGCCCGGCTCATATCTGGCCAAAAAGGTCGTCGCCATAAGGCGCTGGGCAATGCGGAGGCAGGGATGGACAATGGCCGAGGCCTTGGCCCTACTAGGGTCAAAGGCAGCGTGAAGACCCGTAATCCGGGCCCAGAAGGCACCGGTGTCGAAGGAAGGTGGGGGGATATGGGTGGGGCCGTAACCGCGATCGGCACCGGGGACAGCGGGCCACGAGAAAAATGCTCTCATCATATCGAGAGTGACCTGGCACTCTCGATCCATGAACCGGAATGAGCATCCCTCGTCGGTCCGGGCGATCGAACTCAGAACCTCAAGTGTCGGGCGGGTAAACGTATCCGCCGACACCTGGAAAAAATCTCGCCAGCCCACGTTGTCGTACAACGTGAGCATCCCCTCTAGTACCCCCAGGCGTCCTAGGTCAGCGAGGTGTGCAAACCTGGAGGGTACGATCGAGCGCTGGGAGATACGCTCGAAGACGGCGCGGTGTGCGTCGTCTCGGAACGTAATCCCGAGCGGCCCGACCAGTGGAGCCGGTGGTGGTGGCTGTGGGTCGGCAGGGAGAGGCTGTGCGGGCTGTGGGTGCACTGCAGGCTGTGCGGGGTGCGCGGGGCCTGCAGGCTGTGCTGGGTGTGCGGGGTGTGTGGGGGACGGTGGAGGAGAGTCCTCCAACTCGTGGGAGGGGCCGGCATCATCCGACCGCTTCCGCTTGGCGGAAGCTCTCTTCGACCGCGGCCGTGTCCGGGGCGGCATATCGGCCCCGAGCGCGCCGAAAATTGAAAAAAGTGCGGTGCGTGTAAAAGAGTGGAAGGAGTATACCCAGACACGCCGCGAGTGCTCAGCAACGGAAGCGTGCGAAGTCAGCGCCTCCACGAAGCTCAAATCAGTCCCGAGAAGCTCCCCTGGGCTCCCCTAAGCTCCAAAAAGCAACCTGCGCATGAAAAGGCGATATCAGTGGGTAATATTCAAAATGTATGGAGCATTAGGGGTATAATAGATAGATATAGGAATTGATTTGGGTTAGGGGGTCGTTTAACACATGGATCCTCAAAATATACTCAAAAAGAGGAGAAAAAGGCAAAATAGGGCGATACCGGAGGTGGTCGGAGCGGCGGCCGTCGGCGGCGACTAGGGCGAGTCACGGCGGGGGTCGGCCGGCGGTGGCAGGCCGAGTGGCGGCGCGGGTCGAAGGATCGGGCGAGTGGGGGAGGGGTTCGGGCGCTGGGGGAGTCGAAAAGTCGGGCTGTTTGGGTTTCGCTCGTTTCGAAAAATGCGCCCCCCGCGGCCCCTTTTATAACAGAAGTTACGACTCGGCCGAGTGACTAGGTCACTCGGCCGAGTAAGGTCAATAGAAAATTCCTCCCCGCTTACGCATCGGCCGAGTGGCCTTGCCAGCCTCGGCCGAGTGAAGTAAGTCCATTCGGCCGAGTGACATAAGCTACTCGGCAAGACTCGCCCTAGGAGGGTATCCGTTTTACTCGGCCGAGTGATAATATATACTCGGCCGAGTAGCAGTTATATTGGAATCAGGAAAATAAACAGAGAGTTGGGTACAGCAGACTTCCCTCGTTCGTGAGCGGCTCGGCCGGACGAACTTGTGTACTCGGCCGAGTGACTAGTATGCTCGGCCGAGTGAGCCTTGTGTTCTGCAGTTTGTCTTCGTTTGGGCTCTAAACTCCGTCTTTCTTCCTCCAGTCGATTCCATCTCCCTCCTAAGCGTCGAGCGCCTTCTTGGGGCGCTCCTCGTCGTCTCGTTCATCCTCCTCATGATGGATCTACCTATCTCCTCTCCTGTCAAGAAAAATAGGACCCGTTATCACAAAATTTTCGGGCGAACGACTCAAAACACTAAAAATTTCTAAAACGAAAATAAAGAAAAAGTGAAAATAAAGCAAAAACCGTCGGATTGCCTCCCAACAAGCGCTCGTTTAAGGTCGTGAGCTCGACCCCCTATAATTTTCAATCAATGCGGGATGTTTGGTGCATATGAGATGCACCCATCAAACTTTCCGGGGATAACGCTTGGATTTGGACGTGGCGGCGTCGTGTTCTCCCTCGGTGGTCTCCCATCTCGAATAGTGTTGGGGGGAGGCTCCCCCAAGCTAGCATTTTCTCCGGTCAACGGCTTCACCGGTGTTGCCGATTTCCGTACCGGAGGAGCTTTCTTTGGAGACTTTAATTTCGAGAGCTTACAGAGCTCTCGAATCCTTGCGACATCAGCGTCGCCTTCATCATCTTCAGCGGAGAGGTCGGGGGAATCATCTATCTTCTCATTTTGGCTTAAATCCGGGCCTTCCTCGAAATCTTCATCAAAAAGAGCGCCAATTGAGTGGGGGATCGCCTCCTCTATCACCTCATCAAGGAGGTCCATGTAGTCAAGTTCCTCGTGGTAAGGCATGTGCTTCATAGCCTTAGGAATGTGGAGCTCCACCTCGATGTTGTCGACGTTTAAAGTTAGGGTACCTTCACGCACGTCAACAATTACTCCGGCGGTGGCGAGGAACGGACGTCCAAGTATCAATGACGTATCTCCCTCCTCCTTAACGTCCATGATCACGAAGTCACATGGCAAGCATATTCCACCCGGGACTTGTAGCGGGATGTCTTCGGTGATCCCCACCGGCCTTGTTATCCGTCCATCGGCTAATTGAATGCGCATGTCGGTGGGTTTCAACTTTGTCCCGATGTTTAGCCTTAAGAACATGGAGAGAGGCATAAGGCTCACACTAGCCCCTAGATCAACCAACGCCTTTTGAAGAGGGACGCCGCCCAAGGTGCAAGGAATCCGAAAACTCCCCGGATCTTTAAATTTGGCCGGCTCCTTTTCTCTCTTGGTAAACCAAGAGCCCTCCTCGGCTAGCATGATCTTCTCCTTCCTCTTTCTCCCCGAAATCAAGTCCTTCAAGAATTTAGCATATGTGGGGATCTCCACGATGGCGTCGAGGAAGGGAATGTTAAGGCTAACTCCTCTAATATACTCGAGGAACTTCGCTAGCCTTTTCTCCATTTTCGCTCTCGCTAGTCTTTGGGGGAATGGGACCGGTGGCATGAAGCGCCTTTCCTCAATCAATTGTTCCGCTCTAGATTTCTCCTTGTCTTGTGGCTCCTTCTCCTTTTCAACTTCAACTACCGGCTCAATTGGCTCCAAGCTTTCCTCCACGGGCTCCTTGGTAGGAATCATGGCGGGGGTGGTGTCCTTTCCGCCTCTAGTGGTAACGGCAACTACGGCATTGATGTGGCCGGTGTTGCCCCGTGGGTTTGGTTCGGGTTGCGCCGGCAATCGTTGAGTGTTCCGATTGAGCAACGCCAATTGCTCCGATATTTGAGCCACAACGGTATTAAGAGAGTCTTGCCCCGCCTTCAAGGTATCATTTACCTTATTTTGCTCGACCATGAACGCCTCCACTCTAGCTTCGAAGTCGGATCGTTGTTGAGCTTGAGGAGGGTTTTGATTTTGATTCCTCCACCCTTGGTTGTATCCGGGCGGCCTATATGGTGGAACTTGTTGCTTCGGTTGAAAATTTTGTTGAGTAGGCCCCCTCGGTGGATAGTTTTGTTGTTGGGGTGGTGGTGGTCGGGCTTGTTGAGGTGGCGGTTGTGGCGGGTTCAAGGCTCCTTCATTGTTGGCGTAAGAGAATCCGGGATGATTTCTTGCGGCCGGATTGGCCCAATATCCTTGGTTCCCCGCAACATATTGTACTTGCTCCAAGGATCCTTCTCCTTGCTCTCCTCCCGAGTACATTGCTTGAGATTGGTCTTGCCAATCACACATTTGGTTCGTTGGAGCGGAGGTAGAAGGGGCTCCTTGGGGCTCCGTGATAAACTTATCCAATCTCTCCACCACCTTGTGGAGAGAATCAAACTTGCTCGTAAGCTCCGCTACAGCCTTCGCCTCGTAGATGCTAGTTGGCTTTAAGGAGGACGTGGAGTGTCCTCGCTCATCGCCCCATTGTTGATTATTTGAGGCCATCTCCTCAATTAGGGCCGTAGCTTCCTCGGGAGTCTTTGACAAGATAGCACCATTCGCCGCGGCATCAATAATTTGTTTGGTCCCCGGTTGGAGACCGTTGTAGAAGCTATGAACTAGCTCCCAATCTTCAATGCTATGATGCGGGCATTGATGCTGCAAATCCTTAAAACGCTCCCAAGCTTCATAGAGCGTCTCCTGTGGTCCTTGCTTGAAGGACATGAGAGCGCTCCGGATCTTCACCGTCTTGGATGGCGGATAGAACTTATCAATAAATGCACTCGCCAACTCGTCCCAAGTGGTGAAGACACCCTCAGCTTGCGTCCTCAACCAGTATAGTGCTTTGTCCTTTAGCGTGAAAGGGAAGAGACGCAGTCTGATGTTATCGATGGAGACCTCCGGCATCTGAAATGTGGCGCATTTCGACAAGAACAATTGGATGTGGTAGTGGGGGTTCTCATGGGCGTTCCCATGAAATGGGTCTTGTTGCATCAAAACCACCAATCCAGTCTTTAGCTCGAAGTTCTTGTCAGCCGCCAACTCCGGCATGGCAATGGATGAGGTAGTGGAAGAGGTCTTAGGCCGAAGCCTATCTCGAATAGAAATTAGCCGCGCCATCCTTGCCGCCAATTGATCCGCAGTTTTCGGGTTGGTCATAAACCGCCCTTCCGGATTTTGTCTCCTTTCCGCTCTAAGTCTCCGCGCGGTACGTTCGATCTCGGGATCAAATAATAAAGCTTCAGGGTCCGCCGTAGATCTCGTGTACATGCACAGGGGAAACAGAGTTTCAAAGAAATGATTAGTACCGTGGAAGGGTTAGGTAAGGAATAAGAAATAAAAATAATGATAATAATAAAAAAAGAAATAGCTAGGGTGAGAAAGAATCAAACGCAATTGCCTCCCCGGCAACGGCGCCAAAAACTTGATCGCTCCGGGATGTGACCCAAAGAACGGTTGTAGTTTTACCGCAAGTGCACGGTGTAGCAGCGAGCGGGATATCGAACACAGGGAGGACGAATGACCGTGCTTGTTCCAATCAACCTGGCTATTTAAGAGAGAAATTTGCCTTTGGCGATCCTGTCACAATCGTCAGACAAAAATGCGGAAATATCAAATCAAATAAAGAACGTCTAGGGAATGGGGAATCCCCGCTACTCACCGTATTTCATAAATGCGGTTTATCGGTATCAAAATTGCTTGAATGAGAATTTGGATGAACTAGTTGCAACTGAATGTAGAACCAAGCTCACGCTCTCGCGTTGTTGCCGGTCTATAGCTATCCTAGGTTTGGGTCCAATCTCTTGCAAACCCTAGCCTAGGGAAGCTAGCATTAGGATCAACATCATCGTCCAATCGCGCACCGAGCCCAATCTCTTGCAAACTCGGTCCACGACCTAGATTGGGATAGTTCCTACCCGTCCAATCTCTTGCAAACGAGTATCGGCATGGAATTGCAACCGGAAATCCTAGTATCGGTCCAATCTCTTGCAAACCGATACTTCGAAAATCCGACTCCAACCCAATTCGGATTTCTAGGGTTTCCTATCAAATTGGGATCCAATCTCTTGCAAATCCCAATTGATATGAATACCTAGCCATCCGTAGTAAATTGATCCCAATCTAATCCCTAATAACAATTCTAGCACAATTTCTACCAATTCATCACAAATATGAAGATGGGCTTGTAGGGTTCATCCCCACGCCCCAAGACGTGGAGACTACTCACAAATCATAGCAAAATCACAGAAATAATCGTTGAAATAAGCAATGGAATTCATCACAATATTGAGATAAGCAATAAAAATAGAATTTTTAAGGAAAAGAGATGCAAACCAATGGAGTTCTCCAATTGAATCCAACAAAATTCCAATCTTTTTCTCCTTTCCAATCACAAGAATAAAGCTAAAAACTAATCTAAAAAGCTGCAAAAAATCTGAGAGAGAGGCTCTAAAACTAGGGTTAAAACAGGGTTTAAATAGCCCTCAAAATCGTCCAAAAATCGTGACCAAAATACCCCTGCACAGCCTGTTTTCCGCAGTTTTCGCTACAGGCAGCGCATCGCACTCGGCCGAGTGACAAAAGTCGCTCGGCCGAGTGAAAACCCTGTAATTTTCCAGTAAGTCGGGGCTTTCAGGGGTCTCTACTTCGGGGGCGGCTCGGCCGAGTGAGTTGTCGTCACTCGGCCGATGGCTTCATAGTACTCGGGCGGACGGGATTAACCACTCGGCCGAGTGGGTCTTCTGAAGTTCAGGCAGCCGAAAAACAGTAACTTGGATGTTTTGGAAGGGCTTCGTCTGGGCGCCACTCGGGCGGACGTGATGTCGTCACTCAGCCGATGTGGTCTTCGGTGCTCGGCCGAGTGCACAGGTAAATTGTGTCTGATCTGGTCGGCCGAGCAGTGTCTCGCTGGTCGGCCGAGTGGCTCCTCCACGCGGCCGAGTGGGACACAAAAAATGCCCAATCTGCTTGTATTGGCCTCCTCGTCGCTCCTGCGACGTCCGTTCTTCTTCCGCTCCTCTCCAACATCAAAATACCCCTCAGGGAGGTCGTTGGTGACCGTCTAGAGTAAGCGCATCTCGAGATCACTCCAAATCGCGCCAAATCACCTGAAATGCGACAAAAACAACAAATCGTGAAAAGCATCGCAATATCGTCGATATATCGTGAAAAACATGATTTGGGCGATCTAAATGGCATGCAAACATGCGGGAAAAAGGGTGTAAAATAAGGAGTGATCAGCAGGGAGCGGAAGCGCCCCCTCTGGAGTCTAGGGGGCCCGAAGAGAAGAAGAATAATAATAATAAGAATAAGACCGTGGAGGTCCGCCCCTCTACGATCCCTGAGATGTTGATCGTCTCGGGCGCGACCCTCCCGCTGGCGAAAGTGGCCGCCCCTGTCAGTCTGGCCAAGCCGTCTCTGACCGGTGCGGGTGGCACCCTGTTGATGCTTGAGGCTGACCCAGAGGTCATGCCTGGGGAGTCGGTCTTTGTTGACCGGGGCGTGGCCACTCAATTGGCGCGAAGCTCCGTCCTTCCAAGGGACCGCTCTCTCCTAGAGAGGACTCGCTCCGATCGACTGGCGGACGCCCTGGTCTGACAACTCCAGCAGGTTTGCTCTTTCTGCAGCATCCGACCTACATCGTGGTATCCCTGACTCACTCATTCTGTTTTGCAGGCCACTGTGATGGGAAATTAAATATCAATTGTTATGCTTTACTTATTGTTGTTTATTTTAAAATTAGGGAATCTAATATTTTTAAGGGGGAATATTTTACATGAACCGTGCCGAAGGCACCCACGCCCGCGCCTACTAAATTTTTGTTCGTTTAAATTTTGGAGGGAAAAATAATTCTTGAGGAGAACAAATCTAAATTTTTGTTCGTTTAAATTTTGAGGATAACAAATCTAAATTTTTTTCCGCGCCGAAGCTACATTTTTGTTCGTTTAAATTTTGGAGGGAGAAATAATATTTGGGGAGATCAAATATTTTGAGGGAAAATCTTAAATGAACCCTGCTTGTGGGCACGGGTTATGACTAGTTTTTCTTCATTTTATGAAAGATATGTATCATTTTATTAAATGATATGATTTTTTGGCCTAATGTTGTCTTCTCTTCTTTTCAGTGTAAGATGGCGTTCTCACGGTTCCACCGGAGATTTTTGTGGATTTTTTGACCTTGAGGCTATTTTCTACATTTTCTGGAAGATAAGGATCTTTTAATTAAATAATATGATTTTTGGCCTATTTTTCTCTTTTATATTTTTCAGAAGAAGATGGCGATCTCCTGGTTTCAGGGACATTTTTGAGGATTTTTCTGAGCTCCGAGCTATTTTCTAAATTTTCTATAAAATATATAATATCTTTAGGTTAAATGATATGATTTTTATAGCCTAATTGTCTTATTTTTCAGTTGCAAATAGCGATCTCCCGGTTCCAATGGACATTTTTGCAGTTTTTTCAGATCTTGTGGCTATTTTCTACATTTTATAAAAGATAATGCTCTTTTTATTAAATGATTTGATTTTTAGCATAATTTTGTCTTCTCTTACTTTTCACTTGAAGATGTCAATCTCTAGCTTCCAACGGACATTTTTGCAAATATTTCTGAGCTTGAGACTATATTTGTATATTTTTGGGAAGTTCTATATCTTTTTATTAAATGATATGAATTTTTGGCCTAATTTTGTCTTCTCTTTTTTAGTTAAACTTGGCGATCTCCCATTTCCAACAAACATTTGTGGGGATTTTCCTAAGACCTAAACTAGTTACTAAATTTTCTGGAAGATATGTATTTTAATATTAAGTGATATAATTTTTATAGTCTAATTTTTTCTTCTCTTATATTTAAGTTGAAGATGGAAAATTCCCGATTACAGGATATTTTTGTGGCTATTTCTGAGCTCGAGACAATTTTTCTACATTTTCGGGAAGTTATAGATCTTTTTATTAAATGAAATGCTTTTTAGGCCTAATTTTGTCTACTCTTAATTTTTTTTCATTGAAGATGGTGATCGACAGGTTCCAACTGACGTTTTTGTAGATTTATCTAAGCTTCGAGCTATTTTCTAAATTTTCAGTGATATATGAATCTTTATGTTAAATGATATAATTTTTATTGCCTAATTTTGTTTTCTCAGATTTTTTTAGTTGAAGATGTCGATCTCCCTGATCTAACAGCCTTTTTTGCCGATTTTTCTAAACTCGGAACTTTTTTCTACAGTTTATTGAAGATATGTATCATTTTGTTAAATGATATGATTTTTATAGATTGAGTTTTTCTTCTCTTATTTTTTAGTTGAATATGGCGATCTCCTGGTTCCAGCGAAAATTTTTGCGGAATTTTTTGAGCTCTGGGCTATTTTCGTCATTTTCTATAAAATATGGATCTTATATTAACTGATATGATTTTTATGGCCTAATTTTGTTTTCTCTTATTTTTAAGATGAATATGGAAGTCTCTCGGTTCCAACGGACATTTTTGCATATTTTTTTTGAGCTCTGTGCTATTTTTTACATTTTCCGTAAAGATATGGAACTTTTTATTAAATGAAATTATTTTTATGGCCTAATTTTTTAACATATTTTTCAGATGAATATGGCGATTTCCCGTTTCCAACTGAAATTTTTGCGTGTTTTAAGGTCGGGGATATTTTCTATATTTTCTGGAAGATAAGGATCTTTATATTAATTGATATAATTTTTGTTGCCTAATTTTATCTTCTCTTATTTTTCGGTTGATGATGGCGATCTTTTTATTAAATGATATGATATCTTGGCTTATTTTTATCTTTGCTTATATTTTAGTTGAAGATCACGACCTTTGGATTCTAACGGACATTTTTGCAGATTTTTCTGAGCTCTGTGCTATTTTCCACTTTTTTGGAAGATATGGATCGTTTTATTAAATGATATGATATTTTGGCCTAATTTTGTCTTCTCTTATATTTTGGTTGAAGATGGCATTCTCTCGGTTCCAACGGAAATTTTTGCGAATTTTTCTGAGCTTGGGGCTATTTTGCACACTTTCTGTAAGATAAGAATCTTTTTATTAAATGATATGATTTTTATAGCCTAATGTTGTCTTTTCTTATTTTGCAGTTGAAGGTGGCGATCTTTTGTTTCCAACAGACATTTTTGCGTATTTTTTGGGCTTGGTGCAATTTTCCACATTTTATGAAAGATATATCACTTTTTATTAAATAATGCGATTTTTATAGCCTACGTTTGTATTCTCTTATTTGTTTCAGTTGAAGCTGGCGATCTCCCAGTTCCAATGGGCATTTGTGCAGAATTGTTTTGTGCTCCAGGCTATTTTTTATATTTTTGTATAATATGAATCTTTATATTAAATGATATGATTTTTATAACCTAATTTGACATCTCTTATTTTTCAGTTGAAGATGGCGATCTCCATGTTCCAAGGGACATTTTTGCGGATTTTTCTGAGCTCGGGGCTATTTCTACATTTTGAAAACTTATGGAACTTTTATTAAATGATATAATTTTTTTGCCCGAATTTTTTTTTCTTTTATTTTATAGTTTAAGATTTTATAGTTTAAGATTACGATCTCCCGTTTCTAACGGACATTTTACGTATTATTCTGCCTTCGGGACTATTTTCAAAATTTTTGGAAGATATGTATCTTTTTATTAAATGATAATATTTTTGGCCTAATTTTGTCTTCCTTTATTTTTTCAGTTGAAGATGGTGATCTCCCTGTTCCAACGGATTTTTATAAGGTCGGTGATATTTTCTACATTTTTATAAATGATCTGATTTTTATAGCCTACGTTAGTCTTCTCTTATTTTTTTCAATTGATGATGGCGATCTCCCGGTTCCAATGGACATTTTTGCAAATTCTTTAGCTTGAGTCTGTTATTCTACATTTTCAGAAAGACATGGATCTTTTTTAATGAAATGATATGATTTTTTGGCCTAATTTTGTCTTCTCTATTTTTCAGAAAAAGATGACGATCTCCTAGTTCAAACAGACATTTTTGCGGATTTTTCTGCGCTCCGGGATATTTTCTACATTTTCTGTAAGATATGAATCTTTATATTAAATGGTATGATTTTTACAGCCTAATTTTGTCTACTCTTTTTTCAGTTATAGATGACGATCTTTCGGTTCCAATAGCAATTTTAGTAGATTTTTAAAGTTCGGTGATATTTTTTACATTTTATGGAAGATATCAATTTTTTATTAAATGATATGCTTTTTAGTTCCTACATTTTTCTTCTCTTATTTTTAAGTTGAATATTGCGATCTACCGGTTCCAACAGACATTTTTACTGATTTTTGTTTGCTTGGGGCTATTTTTCTTTGTTTTATGGAAGGTATGGATCATTATATTAAATGATATGATTGGTTGGCCTAATGCTGTTTTCTCTTATTTTTCAGTTGAAGATGGCGTTCTCACATTTGAGGATATGGATCTTTTTATTAAATGATATGATTTTTAGGCCTAACGTATTCTTCTCTTATTTTGCAGATGAAAATGGCGATCTCCCAGTTCCAAGGGACACTTTCACATATTTTTCTGAGCTCCGGGCTATTTTCTAAAATTTCTATAAGATTAAATCTTTAGATTAAATGATATATTTTTATGGTCTAATTTTGTCTTCTCTGATTTATTAGTTGATGATGTTGATCTCCCAGTTCCAATGACCAGTTTTTGCGGATTTTTCTAAAAACGAAACTATTGTCTACAGTTTATTAAAGATATGAATCTTTTTATTAAATGATATGATTTTTATAGACAAAGTTTGTCTTCTCTTAATTTTTCACTTGAATATGGCGATCTCCCGGTTCCAATGAAAATTTTTGCGGAATTTTCTGAGCTCTATGCTATTTTCTACTTTTTCTGTTAGATATGAATCTTTGTATTAAATGATATGATTTTATGGCCTAATTTTGTCTTCTCAAGTTTTTCAATTGACGATGGCGATCTCTCGGTTCCAACAGACTTTTATGTGGATTTTTTGAGCTCTGGGCTATTTTCTATATTTCTGTAAGATATGGATCTATATATTAAATGATATAATTTTTATGGCCTAATTTTGTCTTCTTTTATTTTTTGGTTGAAGATGGCGATCTCCCATTTCCAACAAAAATATTTGCATATTTTTTGAGCTCGTGGCTATTTTCTATATTTTCTGGAATATAAGAATCTTTATATTTTTTGATATGAATTTTGTTGCCTAATTTTGTCTTCTCTTATTTTCTAGTTGATGATGGCGATCTTTTTATTAAATGATATGAATATTAGGCCTTATTTTGTCTTCTCTTATATTTCGGTTGAAAAATGGCGGTCTCCCGGTTCCAACGAACATTTTTGCGGATTTATTGAGCTCAGAGCTGTTTTTCACATTTTTTGGAAGATACGGACAGTTTTGTTAAATGATATCAGAGAAGACAAAATTAAGCCAAAAAAATGTCTGTTGAAACCGGGAAATCGACATCTTCAACTGAAATATAAGAGAAAACAAAATTCAAAACTTGAAAATCGCCATCTTCATCTATAAAAATGTCAGTTGTAATTGAAATATCGACATCTTCAACTAATAAGATTTTTATATATCATTTTGAGGTTGGTACTTTTTTCTACATTTTATGAAAGATATGGATCTTTTTATTAATTGATATGATTTTTATAGCCTAAATTGGTCTTCTCTTATTTTCCAGTTGAAGATGGTGATCTTTTTATTAAATTAGATGATTTTTTGGCCTAATTTTGTCTTCTCTTATATTCTAGTTGAAGATGGCAATCTCCCGGTTCCAATGGACATTTTTGCAGATTTTTCTGAGCGCCGGACTATTTTCCACTTTTTTGGAAGATATGTATCATTTTATTAAATGGTATGATAATTTGGCCAAATTTTGTCTTCTTTTATTTTTTTCAGTTAAAGATGGCGATCTCCCAGTTCCAACGGACATTTTTGTGGATTTTCTGGAAGATAAGAATTTTTAAATTAAATGATTTGATTTTTATGTCTTAATTTTTATTCTCTTATTTTTCAGTTGAAGATGGCGATCTTCCAATTCCAATGGACATTTCTGCGAATTTTTCTGAGCTCCATGCAATTTTCTACATTTTATTAAAGATATGGATCTCTTTATTAAATGACAAGATTTTTGTAGACTAATTTTGTCTTCTCATTTTTTAGTTGAATATGGCGATCTCCTGGTCCCCGTGGACATTTCTGTGGATATTTCTAAGATTTGTGCTTTTTTTCTACATTTTCTGGAAGATATGGGTCATTTTATGAATTGATATGATTTTTGGCCTAATTTTGTCTTTTCTATTTTTTAGATGACGATGACGATCTCCCGGTTCAAACGAATATTTTCTAAGCTCCGCGATATTTTCTACAGTTTATGTAAGATATGAATCTTTATATTAAATGATATGATTTTTGTAGCCTAATTTTGTCTACACTTATTTTTCAGTTGAAGATGGCGATCTCGATTCCAATGAAAATTTTTGCGGATTTTTCGATGCTCGGTGCTATTTTCTGCATTTTATGGAAGATATGAATTTTTTGTTACGTGGTATGATTTTAATATCCTACATTTTCCTTCTCTTATTTTTTAGTTGAATATTGCAATCTACCAGTTCCAATAGACATTTCACTGAATTTTGTTAGCTCTGGGGCTATTTTTCTTCATTTTATGGAATATATAGATCATTTTATTAAATGATATGATTTTTTGGCCTAATGGTGTCTTCTCTTATTTTTTTTCTGTTGAAGATGGCGTTCTCACGATTCCAACAGAGATTTTTGCGGATTTTTTGACCTAAGGGCTATTTCTAAATTTCTGGAAGATATGGATCTTTTTATTAAATAATATGATTTTTGGCATAATTTTATCTTCTCATATTTTTCAATCGCCTCGTTCCAACAGACATTTTTGCCGATTTTTATGAGCTCCAGGTTATTTTCACATTTTCTGTAAGATACATATCTTTAGATTAAATGATATGATTTTTATAGCCTAATTTTGTTTTCTCTTATTTTTCAGTTTAATATGGCGATCTCCTAATTCCAACAAACATTTTTATAGCTTTTTTCTGAGTTCGGGGCTATTTTCTACATTTTATTGAAGATATGGCTCTTTTTATTAAATGATACGATTTTTGTAGCCTAAGTTTGTCTTCTCTTATTTTTCATTTGAGGACAGCCATCTCCCGCTTCCCATGGACATGTTTGCGGATACTACTGGACTTGGGACTATTTTCCTACATTTTCGAAAAGTTATGGATTTTATATTAAATGATACGATTTTTTGGCTTAATTTTGTTTTCTCTTTCTTTTTAGTTGAAGATGGCGATCTCCCATTTCCAACGGATATTTTTGCGGATTTTCTAAGTTTCGGGCTATTTTCTAAACTTTCTGTAAGATATGAATCATTACATTAAGTGATATGATATTTATAGCCTAATTTTGTCTTCTCTTATTTTTCAGTTGAAATTGCCTCTCTCCCCGGTTCGAACGACCATTTTTGCGGATTTTCTAAACTCGGAACTATTTTCTATATTTTATTGAAGATATGTATCTTTTTATTAAATGATATGCTTTCTATGGACTAAGTTTGTCCTCTCTTATTTTTCAATTGAATATGGCGATCTTTCGGTAACAACAGAAATTTTTGTAGATTTTTCTGAGCTCTAGGCTATTTTCTATATTTTCTTTAAGATATGGATATTTATATTAAATGATATGATTTTTATGGCCTAATTTTGTATTCTCTTATTTTTAGTTGAAGATGGCTATCTCCTGGTTCCAACAGAAATTTTGGCATATTTTTCGAAGCTATGGGATATTTTCTATATTTTCTGGAAGATATAGATTTTTATATTAAATGATATGATTTTTATGGCCTAATTTTGTCTTCTCTTATTTTTCAGAGGAAGATAGCGATCTCCCGTTTCCAACGGAATTTTTTGCGGATTTTTCTGAGCTTAGGGCTATCTGCTTTATTTTCTGGAAGATAAGGATCTTTCTATAATATGGTTTTTATAGCCTACATTTGTCTTCTCTTATTTTTTTAGTTGAAGATGGCAATTTACCCGTTCTAACAGACATTTTTGCGGATTTTTCTTGGATTGGGAATATTTTTTAACTTTTCTGGAAGATATGGATATTTTAATTAAATGATATGATTTTTTGTCCCAATTTTTACTTCTCTTGTTTCGGTTGAAGATGGCAATCTCCCGGTTCCAATTTACATTTGTGCGGATTTTTTGAGCTACAGGGTATTTTCTACAATATAAATAAGATATGGATCTTTATAGTAAACGATATGATTTTATAGCATAATTTTGTCTTCTCTTATTTTTCAGCTGAAGATTTTTGCGGATTTTTCTGGTTCCAATGGTCATTTTTGCAGATTATTCTGACCTTGGGACTATTTTCTAAATTTTCGGGAAGATATGGATCTTTTTATTAAATGATTTGATTTTTGACCTAATTTTGCCTTCTCTTATTTTTCAGTTGAAGATAGCGATCTATCGGTTCAATTGATAGTTTAGTGGATTTTTCTGAGCTTGGGGCTATTTTCTATATTTTGTGGAATATATGTATCTTTTTATTAAATGAGATTATTTTTATCACCCACATTTTTCTTCTCTTATTTTTTCAGGTGAAGATGGCGATCTACCAGTTCCAACGGACATTTTTGCGGACTTTTGTTTGTTGGGACTATTTTTCTATATTTTCTATAAAATATGGATCTTTTATTAAATGATATGATTTTTTGGCCAAATTTTGTATTCGCTTATTTTTCAACTGAAGATGGCGACCTCCCGGTTCCAACGGACATTTTTACGGATTATTCTAACGTCGGGGCTATTTTCTAAATTTTCTGGAAGATATGGATCTTTTTTGAATGATTTGATTTTGGCCTAATTTTGCCTTCTCTTATTTTTTAGTTGAAGATGTCGATCTATAGTTCCAACTGATATTTTTGTGGATTTTTTGAGCTCGGTGCTATTTCCTACATTTTATGGAATATATAAATATTTTTATTAAATGAGATGATTTTTATAGCCTACATTTTCCTTCCCTTTTTCTGGTGAAAATGGCGATCTGCTGATTCTGACAAACATTTTTACGGACATTTCTTTGCTTGGGATTATTTTTTTACATTTTCTACCAGATATGAATTTTTAAATGCAATGATTTTTTGGCCTAATTTTGTCTTCTCTTTTTTAGTTGAAGATGGTGATCTCACGGTTCCAACGTACATTTTTGCGGATTATTCTGACCTCGGGGCTAATTTGGATCATTTTATTAAATGACTTGATGTTTGGCCTAATTTAGCATTCTCTTATT